>OMOT01002687.1:1764-12562 GCA_900312575.1 Acanthochaenus luetkenii
TCTCCCCTCTGCTCTGGCCAATGTATATTGGCTAAAAATGTACAAATAAATTGTATGTTAAAACAAATGTTTTCAACTTAAGAAAACTAATGATCAAAATCCACTTTTCAGAGGAGTGATGCTTTCAGGTTGCACGTGTTGTGCACATTAACAGTTAAAGACAACAGAGCCTGACAGCGTTTAACATCATACTCCAAATGACCTGGAGTTTCTATACAATTGCAAGTACACGGTATACAGACTTACACGGTAATGGGCTTTGTCTGACAGGTTGAATTAGAAAAAGCTGTATCAATATGGTCAGCAATAGTAGACGCATTACTCACACAGCACCATCTACATTTGAACATTCAGAGAAAATTCCGATATCATACTGTAGGTACTGTATTCAGGCCTACGGTGAATCTACATGAAACCATGACACAGTGAATATGTGGTAATCTGCCTCCATCTTTACCATACCTAAACCAGAGTCTAAACAGCCAGGCATATACGGAACAGCACAATACAGGTTTAAAATAGACTACAGTAATGTATATCCTGCCCTAAGGCCGCAGAGCAGATTTAGAATATTCTCTAGATCCCAACCTTCAGGCATTGTTATTAACAGTAAGTGCATTTCCTATTCTGTTCTAGCGTGTTGTGTCTCTCCCTTGCCCTGGATGATAAACGCGCTAGAGACCGAGGGTTTTTGTAGAACAAGAAATTGGAACATAAATTATTAAGTGAAAATGTGCCATTCCCCACCCAAAAAAAAGCTTCCATTGTATTTTCTCCTTGTGCCTGCAAACTAGGCGTCCATGAACTTCCTGTCTAGGTTTCGACTCAAGTGATACATGGTGAGCTTGTTATTCTTAATAGAGGGAATACATTCCTCATCGTTGCTGTCCCACCATGCAAATAGGGGAAGCCACCGTAAGCTTGTCGCTGTGTTTCTTCTGCCCTTTGTTCAGTAATGACAAAACCCCGCTATGGTGAAATTCTACAAGTAATATATTCACGTTATATATATATATTTCAGGGCATTAGCTGATGAGTCATCCTGTGATTAGTGATGAAAATCTGAGCATGAAGCACCTTATTGTATGTGATTACTCCCATGGATGGGGAGATGAGCAATATCAAAGATGATAATTTAACACGTTTTTGTGATATTAGCAAAGTGGTTAAACGCATCAATATTTACTATGTTTCCCCACCTACACCACGGTTGCATTGTGCCTTTGGCGGTTTTCTGTAGTGTTGATTCATACAAACTAAACATGCATGCAAATCGACCTACAAATGTGTGAGGAAAACGCAGCTCTCATGAATCTGTGTTTTCATTCTCTATAGTTTGTTCTTTGTCCTATATTCCACTGGTCATTTCTAAAACAAGTTTTTAGACCAAAGCAGACCTTTGAACTGTTTGTAACTAAACCATCCAATAATTTCTCAAAATGAATGCAGCATTTATTTGTAGAATAGATGTATCCCCGCCCCCCCCCAAAAAAAAACAACAACAACAACATGATTTCACCCTACAGTAAAATCCACCTTTTTTTGGCAACATGTACAATACTATCTTGAATGAACTGTTGGAATGTGCGCCACAGTACGCTGCAATACCTCTGAACTGCAATGCAAACAGATCTGTCAGAAGTGGATTGTATCTTATTGTAAGGTTAGTGTTGTGCCGTGATGCAACTATTTGCAATTGTATTGTTATCATGAGAAATGTCCCTTAACGTTTCCTTCTCGAACACTGTGAATTATTCAGTACAGAGCAACCTGGTTTCGGAGAGTAAACCCATTCACATAGGAATTCTATGGCACAGTGACTTTAATGCAGACACCGCATACTTTGTACACGCACACAGAATGCTAACGCACGGTGAAAAATCAGATGTTAGCATACAAAAGGTAGACATGAGCAAAGTAGAACATTCTACATTCACCATTTAAACAAATCCTTTCCACGCGAACCAGAGGAAACCAACATGACCCAAATAACTGGTTCAGTGTCCTAGACGTTTTGGGAGTCATCCATGAGCCAGTTGGCTGCAGCGCTGCATGGTGCCTGCACACAGTGAGCTCCGGCAAGATCAGATAACTAGGACTGCACTCAACGAGGTCCTGGGCAATTGCACGAGTTGGTCTTGAGTTGTCTGATGAAACACACACACATACAGACACACGCAGTCATACGCATGCGCACATACACCCACACACACATGCTGGAGGATTGACTAGCCCTGAAGCCCATCAGGCCTCATCAGTGTGTGAATGTGCGTACTGTATGTGTGTGTCATTATACAGCCCGAGGCCAGCCCAACTAGCACCAGTTAACAGGACAACAGACATAGCCAAAGCACAACCCCCCCCAGATTTGAACCAGCTCCGTTGGGAGGGAAAGAGCGACATGCCAACAGCGTCTAGCCCTGCAGCCATACAGCCGCAACGATCCTCTGAGGCAATATTACTGCTCTATTTTCCAGCTTAGCATATGGCCACGGTGTGTGGTGTCGAGGGTTTGGAAAAAAACAAGGATCTGTTTCTCAGAGCTCACATATGATTTGAATGTTTGGGCATTCAGAGTGGTTTAGCACTTGGTTGAAATTGAATCATAGTACACATAGTTGCGTCATTTCTATTGCGAACGTAATTAAAACAAGGCAGCACTGAACATGTTGTCCCCCACAAAGGATGCCTCCGGGCCAATCACTAACACCTTGTTTTGATCTGTAATTGTAGCGCCCCCCCCCTTGGGCAAATCAGTATCATTTAGAAAATTCCTGGAACGCAGTGGTGAGATGCATCATTCCTTCAGGTTTTGTCAAAATCCATTCAGCGGTGTCTGAAGTACAGTGTGTGAAGGAAGGAATGAACCGGTGGATATTTACAGTATAATCCTCCCCTGATTTCATCATGGAGGACAAGACCTAGATGTGTGGAGGATATTTGTTTTTTAATATTTGGTGATGATCAACGCTTACAAACCACTACAAAAGAGTAGTTGAATGGTTAAGATACAGACACAGACATAGACACAGCCCATAGAATTTGAATTGGAAAGACCAGACATCCCACTGTTTGCCGTGATCATCTGACTAGTACACCATAAAAAGGGTTAGTTGCTATGGTGACAGTGGAAGTCTGGGCAATAAGGACATAAAGTGTATCACACTGTGGCTGTAGCCTAAACTGAAAAGGGTTAGCTTTGTAACGTTACCAGATTATCATTGAAGTAATAAAATGTGACGACTCACCAACAGTAATATAAAGCGATTAAACCCAAATCGGTCCAACAATCCATAAGTAGCCTCCTTCAGTGACTTGACGTCAGTTTATACGGAAGTTAGTCCAACGTTCCAGGATGGGCGGGCATTTTTATGTGTACCAAATATCGGCACCGCACCGACCATCCTGGAACGTTCATCTGAATGGGGATGTCCGTTTTATCCAATTCAAATTCTATGACACAGACACACACACATACACACAGAACAACTTCCTTGTGACATAGGATCGTCATCACAATGCAGGGATGTGCTGTGTTTGCGTGTGCTTCGTTGAGGCCAAAGCATCTCAGTTCTGCCTCAACCCTGAGCTGTATAAAATCGATCTGTCAGTCTGAACTGGACAAAGAAGTTATAATCAATAGCGAGTCACTGAAAATCCTCCTTGATGCTTCACTAAAGGTTAGACCGTAATGCAGCAGCACCAGGAAGAGAAGGGGCCATTTCTCTGCCGACCGGCATCTCAAAACACTCGAGACAAATTGAGCATGAGAGAGGAAAGGAAAACACATCCTATTCATTAAAGTCAGATTACAGGTCCTTTCCACAATTGCTACCTTATTGCCCCTTGTTGAAACACTGTTGCCCCAGCACTGGCTTTGTTTACACACAATGATTCATCAGATTTGAGATGTAGTTTTTCTTCCCCTGCACACACAAATTGTTTGAACTTTCGATTGAAGGATTGACAGTATGTGACACGTGGGCTCAGCATTATTCTTAGAAATATTGAAGGCTGTAAAATATTTTTGTAACATTTGCAATGTTTGTACATGCTGGAGAAATAAAATCCAAAATGTTCATTATCAATCTCCACTGTAAATCAAACCTAGGATTGTGTACTGTAGCAGACAATCCTGTCTTGTGCACTGCCAGCGCTATGATGAAGCACATAATGCAATTAAACATATCACATTTTTACATGATTAGAATTGGATGAGTGCTGAGCCAATGACCTTTCTTCTCGCTTAGCGCTTGTATTCCATCCATTCAACTAGAAATCATTGCACTAACTTAAAGGTCAAAAAGCCTGAGGGGTCAGTCGTACTTCAACAGATTCATTCATCACATTTATGTATATGCTGTAGTATATGTATGATGGCATGTAAGTTGCTTTCGATAAAAGCATCTGCTAAATGCCATAATGTAATGTAATGTATGAGGCCGTGTCTCCACCAGCAGGTCATGATGAAAGCTTGCCAGTTTCATTGGTGACCATCCAAGAAAACAGATTATGATCTGGATTTACAGCACACCTACACCCAAGTCTAGAGTTATGATCATCTCTGTCCACCCAGATTAGGACGTACTCAGATGTAACGTGCATTTGGCGTCGTGGAAGTTGGTGACTGTATAATCACAATTATCATCATGGTGCATTAGTCAAATGTGTTTAAAGCTATTTCAAGAAGATTCCCATCTCAGTCACAGTGCATGTGATTGTGTATTTGAGGAAAAAATAGCCAGTGATTTGTACAATCAGCAGACTTTAAACAGTGGAGAGAGGCACAGGCTTGCAATAGTGTGATTGAATGCAGCCCTGATAGCACCTGATTGTAGCAGCCATTGAAACTGGTACCATCTATAACGTCCCCTCTAACTTTGTTATTGTTCAACCCTCCCTTTCCGTGGAATTTACAGCTGGATGGCCTAATTGGAGCCATTTCCACGTGTAATGTGGCATCCCCAAGGGGGCTCATTATAGATACTGGGCCGGCCCGCAACCATTCTTCATCCACTCCCTCATCTGGGTCTAGCATGGTTCAGCCCATTGACATATAGAACACAGGGTTTCCTTTTGTCTGCAGGCAATTGATCACCATTAGGGAAGAAAGTGTTGTCACGCTGGCCTGTGTGTCTGTGTGTGTGTGTAACTACGGCTATTCTTTAGGACCCAGGACTGGACACTGCAGAAATGACTCGCCTCTCACGCCTCAGAAATACACTGAAAGGAAGGGAACATCAGCATAATTGATGCAGTGGTTAAGCAGTTAACCATAGAATATAAATGCTGTATATGTTCAACGTGTTACAAAGCTAAACATGGGCATGACTGTATTGTAAGTATTATGTGCTGGGTTAAGATGTGCAGACCTGGTTCAAAGACAATTTGCTAATCATTCTTAACGCGTGTTTACACCTGCTTGGAGTACCTGAAACCAGTGAGCGCCACGAAGTCTAGGGTATTTGAAAACCGATCTGAGCATTTTTGAGTAATTGAAAATAATTGTATTTTTCTGTGACTGACATCTAATCTGACGCTATTTCAATTGTTCTGATCCGCTAAACCCAACGCATTTGGTGCTCCAACTTGGTCAAAACACTAAGAATTATCTACATGTACGGTTTGACCACGGTCTGGTAATGGAAGACTATCTTTCATTTGGGATTTGGGACTTTGTCTGTCTGAAGCCCTGTATATTGGCCAGTATCAAGTTCTCTGATCCCAATATCTGATCCCAATATCTGATCCCAAGATCTGATCCCAAGATCTGAAGCCCTCGTGCTAATCTATTTTAGGCCATTTGCAACCTTGTTTTTGAAAAGTTTCTTATTCTTATTTTTATCATCATACAATACGACGTCCACATGCTTGCATAGCATCCATGACGCTTCTCTTGCTTCGTGAAAATCGCCTGCGGGTTTGATGACAGTGTTGTTTGTGAAGACATATGCCATCAAAGTCACCGCTGTGCTCTCTAGCTCAGCAAAGTCATTGCTCATTTGAGTCGGTGACACGACTGTAATGTAGCGTCAGCAGACGCATAGCTGCTGTGTCAACACTGTTCTGCGGGTGTCATCTTTCTGTAACCCGCAGTGCTCATTGAACGTGCACAGTTGCATAGAAGCAAAGTACGAGACAGGCAATTCAATCATTTGAGAGTCCACCAAAAACCTGATTATGGAGGCCCAGGTTGAAATGTCCAAGGTGCCTTGTTTTTGCACTGGTTTGGAAACCATGCTGACTCGCTACTTCATTAACAGTTAGGCTTGCATTCAGCGTCTCACTTATTTGACATTTTACCAGGGATCTCTAAATGTCAGTGCTTTTAAAGTGGTGTTCAAAGGATATCATTTGTGTGAGCATAGTGTAGGAGCTCAACTAGTTTTTAACATAATGAATTTTGAATCAAACAAAATGTTACATATATTTTTTTCATTTCAAACATAGTACAAAGGTTCAAGCTGTCATTGGATAGTATTTTAAAGTCACACTTTGTATGTATACGTGATGCAATGTAAAGCCCTTTGAGACATGCTTGTGTAAAAGGGAGTGACTCACATGTGCAGCAAGCAAAGTGTAATAATGGGAAATAATAATAATAATGTACCCGCTAATTACCAAAGCTATTAAAAAAGTCTCCACCCAAAATTATCTCCTGGGGGCCGTGTTTTTACTGGCAGGTTCAAAGCTAATGACAGTATGTCATAGAGGGAAATCACATATACCAACATTCGGACTAATTATGTAATTAAGAAAACACCAGAGATGGACATGAACAAATTGGCAGCTGTGTTCAGTCCATAATTGTTATGTGCCAGGTTCACGTGCCCTTGCATTTTTCTTTTTTAAACCTTTAATTATCCAGGGAAGGCTTTGCTGAGCATGCATGCTCTCCTTCAGCTCTTCAGCACCCGCTACACATTTATGCAGCTAAACACATTCGCACCTGGGAGCCACCCAGTACAACCACAGTTAAAATGTTCAAGGGTTACAAGCCTGCCTGTCTAACCTTCACGCCACTGTCTCCATATGTCATTAAAAGGCAAGATTTCCTTGCCCCAACAAGTAGGGTCTGAAATTAACTTTTCATCTACCAGTCAAATGTCTGGTAGATTCTACCCGCAAAACTTTTTTTTTTAACCAGCCCCAAAAATGTAATGTACAGTATATACACAGCCTTTTTGTGTCACGTATCATACATTTCATCTGCATAGCAACACGAGAGTATTGCATTCTGGGTAAAGAGGACAGCCATGTTTTCCCATGTGTATTTTTCTATATACAGAAAAAGTCTGTATACATGCAGTGTGTGTGTTTAGCAGTCTGTAGAGCGGGTAATGAAGCCAGCCAGCCCAGTGAAATGTACCATAAATGTAAACATACATTTAGTTTATTAATCACAGTTGTACTTAATCTGGTATTATGTGGTATCTGATTAAGTATGATGGTGAGGGCTCCATGCTATTTTCCCCCCAAAGGACTACATGTTCTCCTAAATAAAATTAACACAGTGAAAAATATTCACGTAACGCAGAGTTTATTAACAAACTATTTATTACATACATATTTATGCTGTGTGTGTGTGTGTGTGCGCATGCCTCCTCCTTGTGTTCAATTGTGATGTGAAAACCAGTGGTTAACTATGGATCTAGACACTGGGCATGGGCATTAAAATAGTTTTAAAAAACATTGAAACAGATTTTGTGAGTTTTTTAAAACATTGAAACAAATTTTGTGAAAGTTTGACACACTGAAAACTTTTACCAAAAAAAACATTGACAGAGAGCTTTTTAAAACACTGAAATGGCGAAACACAACTTTTTAAATTAAATATTCCAAGAGCATTTTAAAACATTTGAAATGTTATTCTTTTAAATATTGAAGCACTGAAACAACTTTTTTCAACAGTTTTTCATAATATTGACACTGCATTTTAACAGACGTATTGGTTCTGCAATACTTTTTTTTTTTTTCTCTCACTGTGTGTGTGTGTGTGGGGGGGGACTGGGGACACATTTACAGATTTTTCAAATCTTTAGTGACTATGAAATGATTGAGCAGCGCACATTTAAACACTGACATTTGCAGATTTTCAGACTCTTGTGAGCACCAATCTAAAGACTGAGAATAAGCAGACGCAGTTCTCTCGCGATAATGTATTTTTCCGCAATATTTGTATGCCAAAACAAACACAAATCGTTGTTTTCCAGATAAAAAAGAGGGTGAAAAAAGAGGGATAAGACATTCACGTTTCTCTTTCTTTCCAGGCTGAGCTTGGAAAGCACGTTGGATCTTGTGTTTACACTTCCGTATTTTTGTCTGTCGTAAACTCAATTTTCAATGCAAGTGAAATACTAGCACTGTAGAGCCCTGATGGTATTAAGATGTCAATTTGCAACACAAATACTGCAGTAGCCTACATGGAATAAAAATATTGTCTTTTTTAAATGTTGTATCAGTAGGTGTTAATTGTCTATTTTTAGTGGTTTTGGGGTAAACTTATGAAGCTAGAGAGAGAGAGAGGAGGGGGTTGCTGTCGTGATGATCTAATCAACACCTGGCCGCTCTTTTCGCACGAGCTGTTCGCCACAAGCAGAAAAATCATTCTGAAACGTACACGCCAAATGAAAAATCTACCCACATTTGGCTCTTGGCGGGTGTTAATTTCAGACGCTGCCAACAATCCTCAGTGTTCCTCCTTCATGGCTGACAGATCAGGACAACAAGTATCACACTTTTTCAACAATGGAATACAATTTAGGAAACCACAATTCAAATAGCTCACTTCCATCAGAGCCCCAACATTTGTAATACATTCCGTCAGTCAAACGATCAGTGAGTCTTGTTATTAACAAAGGGTCTCCTCGAGGAAAGCAGCCTTCGCTTGTCTCCTGCTTATTCATACCAATTATTTCCCAGTCCAAACAAAAATCTCCACTGCACTGTCACTACTTGGATCAAATCCCCCGGGTTTAATTAGCGATGATCAGATTCATAATTAGATATAGTTTCCCTCCAAAAGGGCATATAATTGGGGGACTTTGATGCTGGGGAATCTTCCATCTGAGAAATCCATGGTCTAACCCTCATTACACTCAACAGAGCTAGCTAGCTATCATGTTGACGGAAGGTGTAGTAGAGAGTGTTAGACCTAAACTCCCACTCAGGAAGCTGGCTTTAATTAGCTAATAAATCTGGGGGCTCCCGTTGCCAACCTTTGACCTTATGCTAAGGCATAATAAGCCTTTGCACAGAGCAATCCACACAGAAATGAAATATATGCAACATATATGGTGATAAAATTGACCACTTTCATATATGTCTCAAGAAATATGCACATGTATGCATGTATATTTGAACAATATAATTAAATATATATAATAGGCCTTTATTCAAACAGATCAGCTATTTTAGTAGTTCATTTTTATATATTATTATTAATCTTTAATTATTTGGAATTCTCTGAAAAGTCATTGCGTTGAGTGAGTGAGTCTGCCCGAGAACAATCAAATAAGGGACATCCTTAATCTTGAGCCCTGCTTAGTTATTCAGTCATTAAATGTACTTCTGTACAGGTAAAGTTAGGCTTTTCCTAATGGCCTGGTTTAAAAATAGATTTTGCGCTTCCATTTTTATCAGCTTGCATCTATAACTAGACATTCCTTGTTGCCCGCGACGCCATTTGTATCCCGCCACAGATTATAATATATTTATGGCAAGTATGTATTATTATTTTTCACCCCTGGATATTTGAAATACATCGGTTGAAGCATGCAAGAGTTAAACTGAACATTGGATAAAAACTATATTTGACCTTTTGACCCCTGGCATGCTGCCATCGTAGATGGGGGGTGGTGCTGAATTTCAATGGGGTTCGTCCTTGTACCTCTTCCAATGTTCCCTGAAGATCTCATGTCAATCAGTTGAAGCTTGCAAGAATTAGAGCATTAAGGGTGGAATGTCTGCCTAAATAGGCCAAAATCTCAATGTTTTTTCCACGTAAAAGTGTCAAATGTTCAAATATTTTGACAATTTTCATCTGGCGCCATGTACAGACCCATATCTGTGTCCCACCACAATTTCTTACCTTGCAGAGTGCTCACAAGCTCCATGTGCTTAATAGGCCAAAACCACAATATTTGACGCATACAACAGTCAAATATTGGCGCTGTGTACTGAACCATATCTATATGCTATCACAATTTGAGAAGAGTCAGTCAAGAATTGTACTGCACAGAGCGTTCACTGTTCAAGTGCAAGTCTGAGACAGTCCTTAGATGTGATGGGATCTTCGACTTACAAGATAAGATATCCACTCAGAGTGCATCCATTTAATGTTGCACTAATGACCAGTGGCATGTCGTGACTTTTCCGCTAGGTGGGGCTGCTTTGAATCCAACACGTCAGATGATAATTTTTCACACAGCAGGCATAGAGCCTAGTCCCCTGGGATTCATCATTCAATCATTTTGGGTTCTTTTTTAAGAAACATACTAGTCTACTTCCAAACTTTTAATACATTTCAGAAATAAAATCGAACAGTATATATTTAACAGAACTCATTTATTTTTCCGTTTGCATATCATTGTCTGACACTATATTTCATTTATGTAATGTAGGCATAACATGCATGAATTGAATTAGACACATTAAAATGACAGGTTATTAGTGCATTTTTACATTTGAAACAGTTGAATAACAGTTTATTTCAGCCACAACTAATCAAGTTTCACAAAGCAATCAGATTTCCATAAACATAATTCGCAGCCATATAAATCTCAGAAGGAAAGTTGCC
>OMOT01002716.1:8116-18673 GCA_900312575.1 Acanthochaenus luetkenii
GATGGAGGACAATCTCTGTCTGTCTCTTTTTTTTTTCTCTCTCTCTCTCCCTCCCTCCCTTCCTCCCTCTCTCCACATGTGACTTATTGGAGAAAAAACCACATTATGTATATCATGGAATCGCCATTGGGTTCATGGTCTATGTGCCGTCTCCAGAATTTTGGTGTAATTGCAAATTGTCCAAAGATTAGGTTTCCTCTTCACAGCATATGGTGAGCGGTGTTTATTCCAAGCGCTGTGCTGTGATCCCTTCTCTCTCTGTGTTTTGTCCCCTCCTCCTCCTCCCGTCTCCCTCTTTTGAGAGGGGCTGAAAGGTTGGCATTAGAACAACAAAGGAAGGATGGAATGTCAACAGGCTTCAGAGAGAAATGGGTAGAGAGAGAGAGAGAGAGTGTGTGTGTGTTTCTATCTCCTATATCTGAGGTTCAGAGGCTCAATGTGGTAGCTGTGCCTGTATCACATACATATCCTGAAATGCTCTAACATGCGTCTGATGTCCGTATGAGTGACACGGCCAAACTACGACGTAGCACTGAATATGACTTGCAGTCGGAGGGGTTTTTAAACGTCTTCAGTATTTCCTGTGATATTACAACGTTGTTTCTTTCTCTTTATTGCATAGGTTCAAACAGTGGATGTGGCGCAGCCAACAGAACGGGGGAGGAGAGGAGAGGGAGTGAAGGTGTTGGTAGTGCTGGGTGGAAGACTAGTGATTTTGTTGTGAAGCTGATCAAAGAACAACAAGTCCCAGTCTGCCTCTCAGCACAAGCAATGCTCTTCAGTCTACTTCAGCCTAACCTGCAGCACTCTTTAGTTCAGAACCTGTTCACATTTTCATCTTTGCATTGTAACTACATTTCCCCCATATTTATTCAGCAGTAGTCGGCCACAATATGAAAATTGCCCTTAGAAATGTTCTAATTGAGCTCTGCCCTAACCCCCCACCCCCTTTATACAAATAGGTATAGTCCTAATGTTCACAATTTGCGCAGTTATCATAAGAAAGTATGGAAATTACAACCAAACGTAGAATTAAAGCAGGGACATTCATGGAACCTGAATAAAAATTACGCCCAACTGCTGCACAAATATTGGGGAAATACTGTAATAATGGCAGCATGCTTTGCACAAACAGACTGAAATAACCAAATGTTCCCCTTTTCAATTCAATGTTGACAAAAATACGAGAATATCTACATTACAACATAACTTGCATTCTGAAATCCTCTTTGCGACTATGCCATGTGAATGTAATTTTTTACTATAAATGTTGATTGGTCCTTCATAAATCCGCGATGTCACTTATGGGCCTTTTATGAAAGTGGAATAAAAGTGCAATGTAAACCCTTACAAAGAAAGTGTCACCGCATGTTCCTCACGTCAACACCGACAGTCATGAGGGGGGCGGATTTGAAGCCACCACATATAGATGAGATGGCCATAACGCCTCACTTTGAGTACTCGGAGGATAGCACTTCCTCTGAGTCGAAGGACTCCTACTGGTGGGCGGCCCCGGCCTCGACGAGGTGCCGCGTAGGTTGTCGTGGTGTACCCTCTGAGAAAAGGAGCACATAGACATGCATTCAACTAAAGTCTAATGCACACTAATGGTGATGGTATGACAACAGCAATCATCCCAATTGTTAAAAGAGGCGCTGGTGAGCTGACCTGACTTTCTCCATGGCGTACTCTGTGTTTATGAGCCCCACGGTGCTGATGGTGAATGACGCACTGCTGCATGGCCAGCTCTTGTTGCATAGGGGCCAGGGTTGGGGCGGGGCCATTCATGGATTGAATTGAGAATGCATGGTAAATTCCAATTCAATTCCTGGTGTTGGAATTGCACCCAGCTCTAAGGAAACAGAATTGGAATGACAGGAAGCAGAATTTAATGCCATTAAATTCCACTTCTAAGAGAGGTTGTCTTGACTTGCTAAACATTATAAATCAAACAAAAGACAGTTAAGCAAATAAAATACATTCAATCATAATTAAATGTTATGCCCCAGAAAGGTACCTTTAACATTTTATGATATTCAGCATTGATAATATACTGTATAACACTATGTGTAATCTCAGAAATGTGGCAAGAAAAAAAACGTGGAATTTCACTGAATTTCACTGAATTAAATCAAACTCCCTGAAATTCCAATTCAATTGCAATTTTGTTCCCTGGAGGTTTTTTTCAAATTCAAATTCCTGAGTTGAATTGGATTCGATGAGTTCATTCATGAATTGACACCCTGGTAGGGACCCATGAAAGGAGTAGTCATTTTACCTAGGGATCAAAGTTAGGGGAGGTTCAGTTATACATTTACAGCAGCCTTGTTCACACAAACTCCTTTTCCTTTGTTTCCTTTTTGTTTCCAGACGTTTCTCTGTAATACACTTCACTGCCAGTGTTTGGTCCGGTTATACGGTGGACGCAGCACTAGGCCTTCATGAGCTTCCATTAATATCAGCAAACAGGCCTGAGCAAATATGAGATATCTACCGTCACTAAGGTGTCTGTGCTGCAGACTCACCCAGCAGAGAAGACACACCTATGATAGATCCTGCACTTTGCTCTAGCATTGGAGAAGGGACACAAAACAAACACTCACACTATAAAATCACTTCAAATCACTCCACACCACCAAGCTGCTTCAGCATTATGTCAAATTCCACCAGCAGCACTTCAATATAAAAAGCGGACGAGGTAAGTGCAGATGAATCTAGAGTCAAAAAAAGATCGGAAGAAATTGAAAAGGCTGGAGACTTTAGACATGAACAAGAATAAAGCACGTCGTTTTTTCTGTCGTTCCCAGCATACATGCATGAGTGACCTGACACGCCCCCCATCTGTGTCCCACATGGCAAACGGGGTGATTCCAATGGGATTCAGCACAAGAAAGTCAAGCCCACCTCATAAGAACAAACAAAATGCAGATACATTAAAAAACAATAGTCACCTCATTTAATTTCCATTTGCATGTTCTCCCCGTGTTCGCGTGGGTTTCCTCCGGGTGCTCCGGTTTCCTCCCACAGTCAAAAGACATGCAAATATATGTGTTTGTGTTTAGTGTGGTGCATGGTGTGATGTACTATGTATATGATGCATGCAATGTATACTTGTATGGGGGCGGCAGTAGCTCAGGAGGTAAAGCTCCCACACCGCAACTGCAAGGTCGGCGGTTCAAGTCCAGCTCCTCCCGGGAAAAATCTGTCATAGTGTCCTTGAGCAAGACACCTAACCCCGAATTGCTCCCGTTGAGCAGGTTGGTACCTTGCATGGCTGCCTCCGCCAACGGTATGACATGTAGGTCGCTTTGGATAAAGGCGTCTGCTAAATGCTGTAATGTAATGTAGACTATACAAAATAAAGATGGTTGAAATACTGTCACCACCTGTGCCATTAAAACCAAAGCTCACATTGTTACATTCAATATCAGGAAACTAAAATGTAAATGTATGCTTGAATCAAGAATCACCTTTATCTCAACTGATAGCAGTTACCAAGCAAAACCAATCGTGGTGCCTTCGGTCTCCTCTTAATCATGACAGCAATATTTTAATTAGAAATGCATCATGGCTAGTCTCATTCACACTGCACCCTGTACGTCTCCAGATTGGTGGCATGCTGGTATCTCATATATAAAACCAGGAACTGCTTTCGTTGCTAAGCAACACAAATGAATCAAGTGCGTTTGTTTACTGGCCAATAAGAATGCAGACAAAGTTTCACCCCTCATACGCAACACAAAACCACTAATAAAGCTCTTTCAGGCTTCTCCCTCCTGTGTGAAAGAGGCTTGTGTCCATGAATTGCTGCCGTAACACCAGAATTTCCCCTATGGGATCAATAAAGTGCAATCCGAATCTGCCAAGGTGGTCAGCAGCGAGTCAGACCACTCTCTCGGGGGTCGGAGGGAAGGGACACGTCCCCCTTTCACACATGCAGCCTTCTGGGCCCCCGGCATCAAACACTTCTCTACCACCTACCTGCAGGACAGGGACACAGTCACACATCACAGCCACAATCATGCACATAAGGTCCTTTATTTGTACTGTTATGCCTGAAATAGGATCAGAGCTACCGTGATGTCCTTGTGAGTAGAGATAGATTCACAGAGTCAGATATATTTGACTTTGTCATTATAATGTCTGAACAATAAAGACTCTTGCCAAGACTGTCTGGGCAGATGGTTTTACGGAGAAAGAAAAGTGAATGGTGGAAGATATTGATGGATGTGTAAAAGGAAGGGCACAGCGGGTGATACAATTGCATCAGGCAGATCTCAAGAGCACAGACCTTCAGTAAGACATACACCCTCCTCGCTGTTATTACTATCTGGGCACCCGGCCTGGCCTACTGGTATGCCAACTGTTCCCCGATGCCTGTACTGGCACCCGTCACTCGCACCCTGGCACCTCGGAGGGACTCTGTGGGAGGGAGAGGTAGTCAGCAGTCAGCATGTGAATATATATGTGGTCAGGAAGACGACAAATCAGGAGAGGAAATGTCTATTAGTGAAAGCAGGGTACAGATCAAGTACCTTTCAGGGTATCAGACATAGGCCTACACCTCTTGGCAGATTGTGCTTGGCATCAGATAATGATGAATGTCTGAGTGGGTCAACTCTTCAATAGTATTTTGTTTGCGTTGAACATTCAGCATCAGCATGCAGTCATGAATTCAAATGATAACAGATAGCCAAGTTAACAAATGAAAAATCATGTGAGCAATCAGTTATGTAACGTTCAACATATAATCATGTCATCTTTATACACTTCTCTCTAATATTACACCAGGTCGGTCACATGCAAATGCCGTTATCATTATACTTTAGGTAAATATAAATAAACAGCCTGTTATTTATTCACTGCAAAATAAAGGCTTATTGCCCTATCAAATACGTACTGTAGCTTTAATGCTTTACTTTAGCGACACAAAGGCTAATGATTAGGTACCTTGGAAATAATCAATAAATAGGCATATTATGTTCATCTAGGAAGTAATCAATAATTAGGCATATTATGTTTCAATGCTGAATGACTGCTGCTTAATGATGAACAGACATTTAGGTAACTTTGATCCTGAATAACCTACTGCGTTAATTAATAACTTGAGTTACCCTGATTTTCACTAGCCAATAAATACAATTGTACTTTTTGTTTGACATGTTCTTAGGTCTAAATGTGTGTTTTTTGGCGTATTGTTGCAGAGTTAATAGTTAATACCCTATATTTGACAAACTAGTTCCTGATAAGGCAGAGTTACTTGGTGACAGCAAAGCGTCACAGCGACTGTCCTTTGGTAAACGTGCCAATGTCAGAATATAAGAATTTGCTGAATAAGGTAGACAGCTAACATGACTTTCTGACGTGGGTCAAAGGTGTCCGTCCACCAGACAGCCATGAAACCAAAGGCAGGCATGACAAGCTTTGACCCCGTGGAGACTTTTATGACTGCGGGATGCTAGTGTTGATGCTTTTACTTTCCCCCACCTTGAAACTGACAAACCCACAAGTCTGAGCCTTCCTGCATGAGATACCGGGTCACCCAGAGCCAATGATCCGGGGAGTCTAATGCATAGTTTCAGATGTCAGGGAACTGTGGCCTGATCCAATATTTCTGTGAGGTTTCGCCGCCGTCTCCTCATTCAAACCTGCTTCACTAATAGGTGAGTAGCCGGGGATCAGTTTGGCGAGCCGGGTTAGTTATTACCACACATATGTGGGACAGGATAGTCTACAAGCTATATAGGCACGTCAGTATTATGTATAGGCCTACTTGCTGTCTGCAATGAAACAGCTCCAGCCTTTTTACGTCAAACTGCATGCTGAAATTTGACATTTTAAGGTTTGTTTACTGGAAAAATTAGGCCTACATAGATATTCGATCAAGACTTTTGGCAAATTTCAACTTTTAAAACGGGTTCGCCTCTTAATGTTTCTTAGTATTTATTCAGGTTTGAGGTTTCAGGGTTGAGCGAGTTTACTCTTTTTAGGCTTGACACTCGAAATACAGTCACAGATGTGTTTGTGTGCAGTATTTGTATATGATGTGTATGATGTAGTGTAGTATGTATATGACATAGTATATGATGTATATGTAGTATGTATATGATGAAGTGGACTGTATATATGAAGCAATGAGACATGCTTGTATAAAAGGGCTATATAAATAATACATGATTGATTGACCTCTCTCGCTTCACACACATTACAACTTGACTGTGCTTTTAGGATTTTGTGATTCATGTGGATAATTTCTCCCCTCACAAGGAGTGTATGTTAAATATACCTATTACTATTCTGTAAACACATATTCTGTGTTAATTGTAAATGTATATATATTTTTATCGTAAGAAGAAAAAAAAGTACGTAGGAAGGGTGTGGGGCAGCGAGTACCGCCAATCATTTAAAAACCGTTTTTATTATTTTATAACATTTTATTGAAATAAGCGTGTAAATGATTTGACATCTTGACACCATTACATTTGGAAGTATGATGATCTGCGCTTTTGCAAAAACAGCACTGAACTTAAGGAACATTTTTTGTTTTGAGGTAATAATTACAATGGCCAAGTTGAAACTTTGCTCACCTCAAATCGCCTAGCTGTGAAATGAAGGGCATGTTACAATTACATGTTTAATATCATACATGTGTATTCTGAAAATGCTCACTTTCTGAATCTAAGCTGGGTAAGATGGTTTATATTTAGTGAATGTTCTGAAATGTTTTGTTAAACAGTTTGGAAACAACTTGAAAACAGTAAAACGCTTGTAACAAGTATTTACAAAACAAACACAATAAATCCATTCTCAAAGTATCTGTACATTTTCATGACTGAATAATAATTTATGAAAATGCAGTTCAAAATCAACTGTCCTGTCAAATAGGATATAATGAACAGAGCAAACTGTCCCACTTAATGTAACCTACAATTCTATGATTATATCAGCAAAATATAGCTATACATAAAAACATACAGAAGGTCATAAGGGATTCTCAGATTATGAATTATAGTTTAACAGTACGACTAAATAACCTCCGGCAATCAGTCATTAACATTAGAAAGCACATTAAGACAGTAGATTGTGGAGGGAATGTGGGTCTGATGGAACTATATCCTCAAGTCAGAACAGATCAAAATATGTGTTGGTAGTTTTTAACAATCATGCTCAATCCTATTAAGACATTTACTTTTCTTTTACTGAACCATGAAGCATTTAGACAAGTTTAACTTACCGTTTAAAAGTTACATACTGGCACATTCTTTTCTTCTCAGTTTCTATATTAACTCTTTAGTGCTTTACATTTACATTTTAAGAGGCCAGTTGTTAATGTACCTGATCTGTTAAGTGTTTTTAGTATTTGGTTGAATTCATGTATTGTGCTATTTTACACCCACGATGGAACATATTCACATGAATGAACAAAACATCCATTGCTACACTTAAAAAGCATTTTTAACACAAGCTGGAAGAGAAAATCCATTTCAAGCGTCTGTTTCAGGTTCTTAAAAATGTTTCACATTATATTTACAGGGGGAAAAACACATTTAGGGTCACAATGGATGATAGTTTGAGTTTTGGCAAATAATAAAGATTTCAGTCCAAAATACTAAACAATGTCAGCAGCCAATTAGAATAACATAAATAGTGTGAGAGCACAAAGATGGTTAAACAGCTGGACATCAATATTTTGATTTCATTTTAGTATTATAATGTAGAAAATGTTTAACAGAATAGAAATATAGTTAGAATAATCTGTTCATTATCCACCCTGTGAGATATTACTGAAGACAGTACAGTCAAGTCTCATAAATGCCTCAAATCATAGATCAGGTTGATGGTGAAATCAGCACTGATCAAATGAATAGCAATTCTACATAGGAAAAAAAAGAAGACACCTACTCAATACGAGACGTATCAAGCACAAGAGAATAAGGGAAGTTTTGCCAAAACCTTTGCATTAACGAGCAGCATAACCAGATTTCCCAGATGAAATAAATAGCATAAGCATATAAAAGTTGTTGTTTTTTAAAATTAAAACAGAGAGGTATATGTAAGAAATGTTGATACTTTTTGTTTGATGTGTTACTTACAAAATGATGACAAAAGTCTAGCTCCATTTCATTTGCTAGACTATACAACAGGTCCTAGATCTCCTTTATTTACATCTGAGAGGACTCATACTTAATAGTAAACTTAGAATCTGGAATCAAAGGGAGAATGTAAAAAATAAATTAGTCCCCACATGCCAATAAAAACCAAAGAGATAGGACCTAGAAGGGCCTGGGGGCTTGCGATCTTCGGCACGTCATCTCCCATTGGTGGAAAACAGAAATCTGTAACACTATAGCAGGTAACGATTGATTGGAATAAAGACAAGCAGTCAACTGAAGGCGAAACAGGACAGCCAGTACTAGGTGGTCTTCACCAGATCATAGACGTGGATGTGGAAGTCATCATCATATTTGATGTAGTATACAGTGGGCTTGGCTGGAACCTGATAGATGACCAAGCCTGTTCTCTTCAGACCGTTTTCTGTGACGTACTCCACCTGCTTACCCACAAGGCTCTCTGTCTCCTCGCCCGGCTTCCTGTCTGCTGGCAGCAGGTGTTTGTTCTCTGGACGACAGAGAGATAAACACAAGGAGGAGAAGTTAGAGACACGAGATAAGAGCGGTATAAAAACATGTTTGAGTGCGCAAGATAAAATCCCTGTTATCGTACCTGACTCAGGCAGGACACGCAGATCTCCGTCCTTGTAGTCGTCCCACAGCTGGTACATGTACAGCACTGGGTCCTTCTCATAGGTGATGTAATACCAGTGGGTCATGATGGGGGCTCGGGACAGCACCATGCCTCGCCACTCGTTTTTCTCCCCGTCCTCCTTCTCAAAAAGATGCTCCACGGCCCTCCCCACCAGCTCCTCCGCTCCGGGAGGCACCTTGATCTTGTTGTTCACTGCGGGAAGGAGAAGACATTATGATATTGTGAGCTTTACCTTTTCACGTTTGTCGCTAATGTCTTCTGTTTTGCTCTTTACATTTGCTACGTTTTCTATTCTAAAAACCCAGTGACAGGTAGGTATCACACAGCAACAACGGTTTGTTTGGACTAAATAGAAGAAGAACTGGGTAATTGACATGAGCAGTGATAGCCAGCCACCACGGCTTAGCAAGAGCGCCACCTACAGAAACTCAATGTTCATCAACAGAAATTCCAAGGAAAAAGACGTCACAGTATTGGACACACCGTTTCATTGCCAAGTGATCTCTGGGAAGTGTAGTGCAAAAACACGACCACTTGACACCAACAAAGATGGAGACAAAAAAAAAAAAAAACGAATCTCACGGATTACCACCGTTTACTGTTTGCAACACAGATACCCGAGTAAAACCCAAATATGTACATGATAGCAGGCGGATGTTATCACACTCACCGACTTTCTCCGACAACACCTGCAGGTTGGACACCCGTTCGTCTTTGAACAGCTCGATGCCGTAGACACAATCAAAGCCGTCATATTTGACCATGTAGAGGGAGCTGTTCACGGTAAGGCGCTCCAGCACCGTGCCTTTCCACTTGGTCAGGTTGCCCTTCTCCCTCCAGGTATGCTGGATCCTCAGGCCCAGCAGGTTGTCAGGGTCCGGGGTTAGGGTCGATGTTGAGCTCTCACTCAGCTCCCCGCTGCAACGCTTCCTGGGAGAATGTGAGGAATAGGACGCAGGACACACACGCGTGGAGAATAACAAAGAACAAATATTAGGTATAACTCTAAAGTGGGATCAACCTGATGTAAGTGTATCGTTTTTGTGAGCTGCCAGATCAACCTTAGTTTGGGATTACTCTTCCTCTGAGGAAACGGTAAGAGGCACACAAAGGTATGAGCAGGTTACGGACTCGTATCCAGGACGGTTACAATGCGATCAGGTGATATGTACCTGCAGAGGCTATTCTAAAGGGCCACAAACACAAATCTCTGCCATATTTGATCCGCTTCCCATCAATACTTTGTTTAATTCCCGTAAACAGGCCATATCCAAAGTGAACATGGCAGGGTAACTTCACAAGCATGTTCTGAAACTATTGCGCTGGCTATTGAGCAGAAGGGTGGGCAGAAAACCATGTGATGCTTTCACTAAACCAACAGTGTCACTAACGGTGCTACAACAACACTTTTGTTCAGCCACTTGGGCCAGACGAAGTGAGTCGCTCACTAGCATTTGCAATCTACTGCGTCAGTGAGGTTTAGTCAAAGCTGTCAGGGTTTCAGTGAGATATTTGTGTTCCCAGCCAACCATGTTGTCACCCCTTCCTGGGTGCTGGGGTGTACTGAAGCCGCCTACATTGAGGTGTCGTCAGTACACTGGGACACACCATGGTCAGCCCCAGTATGGCAGCCCTCTTGTTTCAGCCTACCTGCCCCGTTTCTTTGACATGGTTCCATAAATTCACGCGATCCTGCGAGACACAAAGAAGACAAGTCAGTTAGTGGTGATAATGGCCGACAGCTGACCGTCACGGGCCGCTGGTCAGAAGCCAAACCCCCCCTGGAAAAGG
>OMOT01002744.1:1821-12006 GCA_900312575.1 Acanthochaenus luetkenii
GGGGGGGGGGGGGTCTGTCGTAGTGTCCTTGAGCAAGACACCTAATCCCATTGAGCAGGTTGGATGAATTGCATGGCTGCCTCTGCCAATGGTATGATGATATGTAAGTCGCTTTGGATAAAAGAGAGATTTGAGAAACTTCTTGTCCAGGCTGACTTTTCTTCAGTCATATGTCACCATCCCTCCTTTCATCGAATAATATGAACTACAGTTAATTGCCTAAATAAAGGAAACAATTGAGTGAATCCAAAGTTAATTAAAAGCAGGTACTTCCATACAGGTCTACTCCCTAAGATAATTATTTAGTTAACATTCCATCATATGTAGGGTGTGGCATCCCTCCAATAGAGTACAGTGAGAGTAGAATCAATGCCAAAGTACAATAAGCTGTTCTGGTGGCTTGTGGTGGACCAACAATCTATCTAAGACGCATTATGTTGATTCCTTTATTTTGTCAGCAGGCTGCTTTTTTTTTTTACAGTGTTTATTTATATATGAAGTGCCTAATGTCAATGTCCTCTCTTTTGACTGCAGTTCTCTGTTAGTCGGGTTAAAGTAATGCCATCTAGCCTTTATCATTTAGCTGCAATCACTGGCAACCATTCACCAGTCACTTCTGAGTGTGTGTGTGTGTGTGTGTTTGCCCTATATGACCAGCTAATCTGTCCTCTTCAGCGTGTTTGTTCTCTCTCAGTGGGCTCTGTATCTGAATACAGCTGTGGGAAAAGAGAAACCTGTGTGTGTGTGTGTTTTGGCTTGGGTGTGCGTGCATCCGTCTGTTGGTTTTTTGTGTGTACAAGTTTGGTGTGTATGTGTTTAAAAAAAGAGAAAGTGTGTGTAATGTGTGCACATGCATACAATGCTGTTGTACACTGATGTAGCTGCATGTGCACGGTGCTAGTGTGTGTATGTGCCTGTCTCTGTATTTTTAAGAGTGAATGTGCATGGTTGCAGCATCATGGTTACTGTGACACACACACACACGCCCTATTCCCAGGCCTGTACAACAGAGTCCAGTGTTTCCTCTCTCTGGCTCTCAACAGGCCCATCAATAGAGTGTTGTGTGACAGTTGAGGGTTAATCACTTTAAAACGGTGCCAAGCCCTCTCACCCCCACCCCCAAAACATTCTGGGAGGTTTGACCTGGCCGGCTGGGACTCACTCATCTTTCTCTGTCTTCTGTCTTTTGAATATTACATTTTTTTACCTCCCGTCTTGTTTATTATTTCTTTCTCTCTTCGTTTATCTCTGTTCTCTATTTTCTCACTGATAGGACTACAGTATACTCTGTCTTTCAGTTTTTACTTCCTTTCCTGTTTTCATTATTAGCAATCTGTGTTGTAAGTCCATTTTCTTACTCTAATGTTCCCTGTCTTACCTCTGCTGTTTTGCTTCCTCTTCTGATTTAGTCAGAAGTCAGACTAAACATTCATTAATTTCAACCCTCTTGTATCTCAGTAAAACTCCTCTGTGATATCCAGGCTTCATTGTTTCATTAGAGAACCGCTAACACACAGGGTTTATTTTGTTAATGGACCAGAGGAGTGTCCCGACCTGCTGATTAGGGAGGTGTTGTAGGAACCATTTAGTGGCTGGAAGGACGACGTCTCAGTGGGGTTTGACTGAACCTCAAGAACTACAGATTCCCCGGAAGTCTGTAGTTTACACACTTCCTCCCATCCAGATCCTGCTAACCTTTAACTCCTAATATTGTGTATGTGTGACGATGCAAGTAACTACCAAAATAAGGAAACACTTTAGAAAGTACATAGGTGCACAGAGTATATCGAAGGCACTGTGCAGTCGCTAAGACGGTAACAAGCAGTTAACATCCCATCATGCTTAGGGTCATATACTGTATAAAAATGCTTCCCATTATTTTGGCTACTATGGCTGGAAGAAGAGGCAGCATGTTCCACCATCATCAAAACACCAAGGGGCTTATTCATAAAACTTACCGGCAGGTTTAGCGTGATGTCAGCGATAGATACCGTCACGGTATGGTGTTTTGTCTTTATTAGTGTTAACATTTTCCACTGTACTCTCACCCCTTTTGATCATTTGCATATTGTGAAAGCGGTTCATAAAAGGATACCACAGCGCAAAAAAAGTATAAATTAAATGACATTGAGGTACAACATCTAAACTCTGCTACCTCCGTTAGCACCGCTGCAACTTCAGCTCAGTTAATTTGCCAGAAATCACTAGACCAAAAAAATGCCATGTTCTCAGCCAACAGACCATTATATTACGTCATTTAGCAGACACTTTTGTCCAAAGCGACTTACAATAGTACATTTTTCGTCAACATTAGTCAGACCAACTATACAACGCAGTCTTTCATCAGCTACACTTCAATAGGAACAAGTAGCATAAAGCACTTAAATAGGAACAAGTAGCATGAAACACTTCAATAGGAGCAGTAGCATTAGTAGTCAGAGTTGTTAGTTTAGAATTGTTTTTTTGTTTTGTTTTTTTGGGGGGGGGGAAAGAAAAGAGTAGAAGGAGATATGTTTAGATAGGTCAGTTCAGGTAGGGTCTAGGTGTAGTCGGAAAATATGGGTTTTTAGTCTCCTGCGAAAGATGGGTAGCGATTCAGCTGTCCTGACTGAAGGGGGGAGCTCATTCCACCATTGCGGTGCCAGGGATGCGAATAGTCGAGCCCGTGATGAGCGACTTCCAAGCCCACGCAGCGACGGGGGGGCGATAGGGGGGCTAGGCGACCCGCAAGAGTGGAGGAGAGGAGCGGACGAGCTGAAGTTTGGAACCTGACCAGGGATTGCAGATAAGGAGGGGCAGTTCCATGTATTGCCCTGTATTCCATGTATTGCCCTGTACGACAGTACCAGTATTATTAATGCGACCAATGGGAGCTTCTGCTGAAGAGCTTGGTTTTGGGAATCTGGCTTTTTTTAATAGATTATTAATTTGTCTTGGTTAACTCAAGTTTGTATGAATGACACTTTCAAAGTCAAATTTCATAGCAAAAGCCTGCCCTCTTTATCTACGTCTTGTCGGTGGAGTTCATTAAAACACAATGAGCTTCTCTGAGTCTGTTAGATTCACATTCAGAGCTGTCGGTCAGATCCACCCAGCTTCAGCCAAACTGTTGAAGCCTTTGTGTTGCCTGAGAGGAGGGGGGTGGCTGTGGCTTTTGTAGATAAAACAAGCTCTTTTGCTCTCTCTCGCGCTCACACAATCACACACGCACACATACACACAGCTGTTGTGTAGGCAGTCGGACCACAGAGGAAGCAGAGCCCCAGTGTTGTGTGTTTACAGCCAACAACAGAGTTCTGACAGCCGGTGTGTGTGTGCGCGTGTGTTTGTGTGTGTGTGTTTCTGTGTGAGTTTGTGAGTGTCAATGTGACTGTGACTTGTGAAGGCTGAAAACAGAGCAAAACTAGATCTTTCAAACAGGTCAGATGGAGCCACAATGTAGCAACTAAACCAGATTAGTACTTTCTATTAACAAAGCCTGCAGTTATAAATGGTTTTCTGATCATTGCCTCTCATCCTGTGTACTGGGTAACACTTCCTAACCGCTATGCTGGTCTGCATTATGGTTTTACTGTTTTTCTCTCCGGGTGACGGTCACATGTAGCTGAGGCTGATGTAGTGTCTTCCTGTTTCTCTGTAGATCCATCGAGACAAGGAAGCGTCCTTCATTCAGCCCAGCAACACTCAGCACACAGGTAAGACACCGCTCGGCATACAGCTTGGGGATCAATTAGCTTTCAGGTCATTCGCTTCAGGAAGTAGATATTATTAGTTGCTCAGTAAATGTTTCTCTTTCACCCCCATGTCCTCACTATTGACGGTCATTCAGTCTGTTTCTCCCTCTGTTGTTGTTCAAAGTAAAGGCATTTACACCCTTTGATGAAATGTATAAGAGGAACCTCTGTATCTGGACGACAGTTTTCTCTTGCTGGATTCAATAATGTAAAAATAGCTCAAGAGCCTCCGTCTGCTGATTTTCTACCCAAAAGAGGAAATTGAGACCAGCCAAATATGCATCAGACATAACACTAGGGTTCAGCCAATATTAATTTTTGAAGACATTGTGTGCCAGTGTTGAATATCTTTGACCATTTTCATGCTAACAAATTCCAAGTATGTTTCACCCAGAATTGTATTCTTGGCAGTGTGCAAAAGCCTCTGAAACGACATTCAAACTATCGTGGGAACCTAAAACTTTCATTATTTTAGTTGGTTTCCAATCCATTTGTCATGTATTATAATACAATTCAGAATAGAATAGGACTCCAAATTATGGTTGGTTACCTACTAAAATCTCAAGTGAGCCAGGAAATTGGTGGGTTGACCATCTTTGTGAAAGGGTCAAAAGTCAGTGTGAAAGCGCTGACCCAGGTAAGTAGACCTGCAAAACCACCCTGGTCAAGGTCAGGGTTGAGACCTGGGTCAGACTCTGCTCTGATGGGGGTCAATGGTCAGTGTTTAACCCGTGTTGTAGGGCCACGCCTCCTCCTTTTTCCAGCATACGAGTGTGATGTCAAAAGCAAACCATACAATATACAGTGTTACTCAAGTTTGGGGTTTACAATCAAATTAACATGGCAAGTTCACAGAGCAACATGTGGAGCATGTTGTTGTCTGCCATCTTGAATACAGACTGGAAACATGTCTGCTTTTGATGATGTCAGGAGGTGACAGCCAGTAGAGAAGTGAGGATTAAAGGTTTGTCCTGGTCTAATTATACAAGACCTTCACACGTACAAGGCTCGGTATTAATGGCTTCCGACATGGGATGGACCTGGATCACCATCCCATAATGTTCCTTGGTAATGTGTTTGTGGAAGGGTTTGCAGTTTGCAGCCACAGCCACAGTTTAGCAGCACTTGTCTGGCTGGTGGTGGTTTCCCAGTCTAACCTCTGCTGGCTCAGAGACAAACAAACTGTTTTCTGGTATTCAGAGTCACATTGCTGCTTCACATTGTTATTTAACATAGCATGACAACACAGTTATCATGGGTCAAGTTAGTCTGCGTCCTGTTCAGCTCCTTTAAATTCAGTAAGCTTTATTTACACATGTTGTACTGCTCAGATGCGTAAAAAAAACACCCTTTCTACCGTTTACCAGCATTTATTTATTAAAATTTTCTCTCATCCATGATCGTTCTAGGGTCACAGGAATATTTTTGCTGCTGTCGCGTTACAACCTCATATCTTCAAAATGCCAACTTTTCTTTAACTTATATAGAATAGCCGTGTTTTCACCTTGATCACCATGCATTTGATAGATTTTGAAAGAGTGGCATACGACCAAGGATCATAGAGATTACCCATAGAGGACCATGCAATCCTTCCATTGAAGTTAAAACATGACATTTCCAAATTTGTGTTATGACGTTGTCGCATGACAACAGTGATTTGTTCTGTCTATCTATTGTGTGTGTGTGTGTGTGTGTGTGTGTGTGTGTGTGTGTGTGTGTTTGAGAGAGAGAGACAGCTGTCAAAGCTCACAATCCCCTGTTAGTTTTGGTGGACAGGTGTGAGGGGTTGGGGCCTGAGAAAGCACCCGGCATTCAATTACGTCAGTCTGACAACTCTCCAAACACACACACAGTCACAGAATCACGGTCACAGAATGGAAACCTGTCTGCTTTTGATAATGGCTTGGTGTGAATCTGCTCCTACATGGGATGGATCTGGATCAGCATCCCATAATATTCCTGGTCATGTGTGTGAAAGGAGTATGGGTGAGCAGGATGTGGTTCAGTGCCTCACTTAAGGACTATTTGAGAGGACGCATTGCAGTCGGAGCGATCAAACCTGTCACCTCTCTGCTACAGGACACCATTCCTAACCAGTAGGCCACCCTCTGCCCCATTTTAATTTTAACAGAAATTTGACCTTGTGGTTGGGACAAATACAGACTAAAACCGAAATAATCCAGTACCAATGATATTCTAGTCACCACATCTACAGCTCTACAATGTTGAATGCAAATAGGAAGACTTGCACTCCCAAAATGAAATCTCAGCTATTTAAAAAATGTGACGCATACTCTGACAAAATGACTGCTGGCATCAAAGTAAAACTCACTATTGAATATTGTTGGAAGTTATGAGCTACCTCATTATTTAATTTGACAATAGTAATATTTTATAGCAGTGGCTCTCAACTATGTGCCATCGAGATCCTGCAGGAAAGTTTAGGGTTTCATTCCAACCAAATAATACAGCAGCTCATTTCACTGATTATTTCCTCCTCTCTGGTTGAAGGGAGTGTTACTCAGTAAAGATATGAGCTGCTGCTGTTTTGGTTGGAATGAAAACCTGTAGAATCTTGGCTCCCAATGGCATATGGTTGAAGACCACTTATTTAGAGGACCTTGGAGGATTTAGAGGATAATGGAAACACTGAGTATTAAATGATAAATCTGAAAACAAAATATTGACCAAATACATATTTATTAATTATTTTGACTTGTTACTCTGTCTCTGTATCACTTTTCTAAATGTATATTTATTGAACGTGGTGATTAAAGTGATTCTGATTCTGACCATAATGAAGCTGAAGTATACGGCTGTATGAGAGTGAAATACAGGAAAACACGGCGGGATATGATCTCTGCAAGAGGCTGATTCTACCGGGTCTTCAGCCATTTAGAGACTTGAGAAAAATGTGCAGAAGTCGCTTCTTCGGAAAGTATTGTGCCTAGCCCTTCTCTCTGACAGGTTTTGGTAAATTGCCGGGGAACCTTTATTCTGAAGGGTTATGTGACCTGTGTGTGTGGCAGCGTAGATGCGACATCATCAGCGAGACAGCATTAGTTTAAGCTCCCAACTCCTTAAAGCTGTGTTTTGGGAAAACGAAGGGCTTTATTGGAACTTTAATGGGATCGTCGTCATGATACTAAGGCCAAGGATCTTGTGTGAAAGTTTAAGCCTCCACAGAGCAGACGTTTGGGTTCCGCACGCTATAACACAATGCAGGTCTGTAGTTTCGTATCACTGTGTGTGGCTGTGTTTTCAAAATGCAGAAATTGTGCATTTGTTTCACTCACTACCATTCGTCAAATCCTGCTGATATACTAGTCATATTATGCTTCAGTAAAGCAGAAATATTAGACATTTAACCTTTAATCAGTTCTTACTTGGCCTATGACAAACCTTTCATCAAAGTATTGTGGTGTGTTAAACAGTTAGGAAGTAATTTTTTAGTGATTGTGGCCGTGGAAAGTTAATCAGTTCTAAGTTGGATCATTACCTACTTTTCTACAACGTTTTGTGCAAATCCATTAATAACGTTTTGAGATATCCTGCTAACAGACAGACAGACAGACAGACAGACGGATGCACAGAATCACAGACAAACAGACAGAGGTGAAAACATAACCTCCCACCAACTCCGTTGGCAGAGGTAATGACTGGCTCTGTCAGTTGCCACTCCCACTGCAAACACCCGAACACCCTCCTCAGATCAGCCGACTGTAGCCTGAGGTCCGCTGGACAACACCTTAATGTACGATGAGTGCAGACCTTTTTAGGGATTGTTATTATGAATGACTCCAGTAGGAATTAAACCCCGAACTCTGGCAGTGAGCTACACAAGATTCAGGCCCTTTACGAATGCACTCACACACACGCACCATTTCCCCTTGGTCACATGAGCGCAGGGAATGAAAAATGTTCCCCAGGGATAGAGTAACTTCCGTTATTGCGGCAGAAATAGACATCAGAAATTATGCAAAATAACAAACTTGGTGAATGATCTCATCCAGTTGTTCTTGGCTGCAGGCTAAAATAAGCCCTACTGTAATATGACTGTGGTTGGGCACAGTCTTCCTCTTTTACTTTGGCCTGGGATAGTATCTATACATGTCCTTACATGTACAATAGACTGCAGCACCACAGTATGCAGTGTTATATAATAATTTATGTTTTGTGTGCAGAGTTTTGGGTGGATTACTTCTCATTCAATGAGGGGACTTTAAAAAAAAACTTCTCAAACCATGGGTTCAGACCCCAAAATGGGTCCTGGTGTGTTGCTGTTGGTTCCCCATGAGTACCTGGTATGGTTTAAATAGTCTTGGGCCCTTAATGAGACTCTAACCCCTTTCTCACATGAAACCTGTAAAATTGTCGGATACATTTTTCCGGTAAAGGTATGAAGCAGTTTCTGTTGTTCACACAAGACATGTCTTTCTGCTTTTTTAACTACCACTACTCATGTTTGGGACATTTTCATGGCAGATGTCAATGTTATTGCAAGTTTTCGGCTCACAGCGACTTTGTTGACAAAAAAAGACAGGAGATGGAATGACGTCCTATGTCAGAGCTTCCTAAGTTTGTTAGTGCTTGTGCTGTTAATGTTATGGCATTGTTCACACATACGGTCAATACGAAACTTACCAGAAATTAGAGCTGCAACGATTAGTTGACATAATCGACTAAATCAATTACGTAAATGTATCGACATTTTTTGTGTAGACGCGTCACATATCTTTACATTTTCTGGCTGTATCAGGGCTTGATGTGAAAGATAACATGTTATTAACAGTCAATGATGCAATGCGCAAAGGCAGCGCTAGGTGGCAACAGTGCTTAAAATGTTTAGCTGCTGGACATGCAGCAGACAGGCAAAGAAGACGTTTAGAAGGTGGCTGAAAAATCTAACCGGAGCTATGAGACATTTGGACCGCGGATTTGAAAACAGTCCCGGAGTATTTCAGCTCTAAAGCAACAATTCAGCAGATTAACACCTCTGTAGAATAGAATGGACTTCCTCAACAGCTCCAATATTTATAACCTGAAGCCACTTCTGAAACTGATAGTAGGAGTAATGTTATTTATGCTAGCTGGCTATCGGTGATGGAGTAACTTGACTACAGACCTTATATGTGCGTAAAGCTTTGGTTAGTTATGGTACTAACCTACTAATTTATTATCCTTTTTGTCTCTTATTTCAATGTAAAGCACATTGTAACTTGTTTAGAAATTATATATTATATAATATATTATATATTATATTATTTAACCTGAGAGGATATGGATAACTGACAGCTCTCGTCTCCACTAGTGTCATGAAATTTTAATAAAACCTTCCATTCACAGTGTTTTTGTTATTGTGACAGACCTTCAACCGTCCTGATTATGTCATGTGAGATGCCTCTCTTGACTACTATTATTATAATACAGCGTCTATTATATTATAACACACGCTACTACTACTAATAATACACAAATAAAGAAAAGTTTAAAGTTTACATCTTTTATTTGTAATAAACAAAACATTGATTGCCAACAGCATTAATCAATAAACCAAAAAAGTCATTTTCTCAATTTTAACTCACAACTGCATGTCCACGGCTAGTCTCATCCAGGCATCAGTTGTGATCGGGATGTGTTCTTGTTTCCCTAACTAATCCTTTCTCTCCTCCAAGGCTCGATCATACATTTGTTGAATCTGCTGTGTCGTTGTCTGCGGCTTGGGACTGAGTAAGACGGTTCAACACTCCATCAGAGACCTAAAGCGTGGCGCATCCGCTCCGCTTAGCGGTCTTGTGTCTTTCACAATCATTTCCACGATCAACTGGATTATTGTATTATTATTATTATTTATGCCTGTGGACTGCACTTGTAGAAGGAGGATTACCCACCGCGCCATCTTATTCAAAATCTGCAGTCGCGTGTTTTAATCACAGATGGTTGTTCTTTGAGCCGGTACGTCTCCCTTTCACTCTTAAAACGACACCAACATGTTACCGAGTTGCCGTCCACTTGTTTTGTAAAATACTTCCAGGCTTTAGCTTTTCCGCCGCGCCGCTCAATTTGGTGCTGTTGTGTCCTTCAACAGACAGTAAGAGTAGGAGTGTGCTGTGCAGGTCCACCTACACGATTGGTTCACCCTGATGGCTCTCCACCGTTTCCAATTTCAGTTTCATTTATTCGTTACTCAAAAGGTAATCTGGTAACCAGTTTGCATGTTCTCCCCGTGTTCGCGTGGGTTTCCTCCGGGTGCTCCGGTTTCCTCCCACAGTCCAAGACATGCAAATAGATGTTTGTGTGTAATGTAGTATATGTTTCCAATTTCAGTTTCATTTATTCGTTACTCAAAAGGTAATCTGGTAACCAGTTTGCATGTTCTCCCCGTGTTCGCGTGGGTTTCCTCCGGGTGCTCCGGTTTCCTCCCACAGTCCAAGACATGCAAATAGATGTT
>OMOT01002747.1:2467-13258 GCA_900312575.1 Acanthochaenus luetkenii
CAGTCATTGTGGCGAGTCCCAAATCGCAGTCCTCATGTTCCCAGCAGCTTTGCCCAAATCACCCAAGAGAGAGTAGGACAATGTGTTGGCTGATTCACTTCTGTCAAGAAATGAGTCAGCGTGGTATTATGGTGATGATTTGACAGTGCGGTCGGGGGTTAGTGCGAGCCGGGGTCCTGTCAGGACTTGATTGGATATCAGTTGAAACAGCGGAGTCGGAGGGTTCGGGGGAAATCCACCCTGAAGCTGAAGTAACATGCCGTGTCTATGATCGGAGGCGGTTCAGTCCATGTTAAACAGGTCAGTCTCCCCTGGCAAGGCGCCGGTGGCTGTTTTTTGAAAACCAAGAATGTTTGAAGTGAGTCTCGTCCCCAAGTCTGCAGGACATTAAAACGTCACCAAGACATCCAATTCAAAAGAGGACAAAACACTGTGGCCCGTCGTGGAAGCAGACTATTTCACTCTGCCCTTCCCACGGCTCAACCAGTGGAGAACATACGGCAGGTGAAGATGGATTGGAAGCCACCCAGCAGTTTTTTTGTTGCAGAGCAGGAAGTGTTGGGGGCTGGATAATGACGGTAAATGGGTGGTGTCTTATCACTACCTGGGACATGGACTCGAGGAAAACAACGAGTGATCTGCTGCCAGAATGGAACTGTCGTAAATAGTCTGTCAACACGCTCTCAAATTACTCTCAAACACACTGAGATGAACTCTGAAATGTCCAACTGAGGCGTGTTCAGGAAGTCCTCGCGTTACAGGCATGGTAACGCTCTTCAGTGTCATGATACGACGGCGGTGAGCTTAAAATACAGACAGACGGCCGGCTGGGTAATTGTGTTACTGTCCTTTCTAACTCTTCTTACTATTTACGCACCAGAGCTCAAGAGGAAAATCAGTATGGGGACACAACTACTAAGTTACCTGCATCTGTGGTCACGCTCCATAGCAGGAGTATGACATTTAGAGTAATAGAGTGTAGTCCACAGATTATTTCTTATTGGGCAACTATATTTAAAGGACAAGTTCGCTATTTTGGACCATGCAAATAACATGTCAGTGTTCATAGCTGAGAAACGACCTGAAGCTAAGATGACAGAACTGTAGTAATGTTCCTGGGCTGCAGTTGTGAATGGCTGTATTTGCATATTAATATCATGGGATATGGATAAATGTGCTGCTATCATAATTATTATACATTTTGGGTTGGCTGAGCAAAATGAACCAAATAAATGTAAAGGAAGCACTTTTGAAATGGGCCATAGGCACCAATACTCCCCACCTAAAGCTGACGATACTATAACCTCCTACATACTGTACCATTTAACATCCGAAGTGATGAGCATAGATCCAAAATGTCTCTAACTCTCTAACTGAGCCACCTTCAGCAGGATCTCACTGCCTCTGTTTTGACTGGCAATACTCAGCTGTTGACTGAGAAAACATTCTCCACTCATATCTAATCGGCTTTGAACCTCAAGGGCGCGTGTGTGCGTGTGTGTGTGTGTGTTTTATCATGAGCAAGCACAACCTACTTGTTCACCCGATGTAATTGACAGGCAATAACACTTCTGGGGTGTAGGTCAGGGTCACCAGTGTTTCAGCAGTCCTCTGTGCTCACCCAGTGTCCTGGTCTGCTGTTGTGGCAGGCAGCTGTTGTTGTGCTGGACTTGCCTGGCCTCTAGTGGAACCACAGTGATATTCCATGGTGCTTTTATACCTCGAACTTGATTGACACTGCCACGAGATATCCCTCCACCCGATGGCCACTTCCGGAGTTCTGCCCGAATTACTGTTGTGCTGAACATTTGGTCTGTGTGTGTGTGTGTGTGTGTGTGTTTGTCCGTGTTGTGTTGCTGAGCAGGAGGCAGGGGGCTGCTGTTCGGTCCGGAGGTTGACGGTGCAGATGGTTGCGTGTCCTCTCGTGCGGGACTTGTGTTCGGGACACGCTCTCTTGTCTCCATGAGCAACAACTTTACCAATATCACCGGCATGCTGGGAGTCTGCTCCAAGCCCTGTCTGTGCGGCCCAGAAAGCCCCTGTACGTACACACACACACACAGAGAGGAGCAGACCCTGTCCGTAGTGAATTGAAGAGGGAATCCTCATCATCATCATCATCATCATCTCCAGATCCTGTGACTGTTCATTGAACCCGTCTGTGGATTATCTGTATATCTGTCGGCCCGTTTGGTTCACTAAGGCCCGACTTAACAGCGCTGTGGACTTCTGTCTTTGTAGTTGCAATAACTACAAGCAAAATCATTTCTATAACGAATACTTCCACAAGTATCCGTTGGCGGGTATAAGCAGTCGATAGAGACTTTGTGTGATGCAGTTGTGTGTTATCTTTGTAAATTAAAGGAAGATGTGGGTTTTTAAAATGGGATTTAAAAGTGTGACTGAGTTATCCTGCCGTTTGGTGCGATGGCTTTAATTAAATGAGGTGCAGTTCCTGAAACGCTAAAGTGTCTGCAGACAGTCATTTTTACTTTGTCTGTTTTTCAAGGCGCTGCTTTGGGCAGCATGCAAACTACTGACCTTGTGAATGCACCTTAGCTACACAGACTAAATGAGACCATATTATACATAATATACATTGACAAACAGCAGTAACATTCTTTGGTTTGAAGGTCAAAGGTCAGGACTAGGCTTAAGATTTTATCTCAGCATTTGACACACAGTCAGTTATTTGGGCTGGTAAAAAGCTCTTATTACCTCATCTTATTAAATGTACCAGTCCCTTGTCAGGTGAACTAAAAGCAAATACTGAAATGTTTACAAATCTAGAAGTTTAATACATGCTCTGATGCTGAATGCTGACTGTATTGCAGTTGCATGATTATACTTAGGAAAGACTGCAGACAAGATGTCCTTATCCAGCGCTTTCATATCAGAATTTCCAACTGGGCTCCAGTGGTCTATAGGAACATGTAGCCTGCGCCCCTCTGGCTGCACCTTCTCCTAATTTCTGTGGTTAAGATTTGATTCAGGAAAGCTATAAAACTGTAGAGTTGAGTTTAAAAAACAGCAAAAACAAGCCTGGCGCTTCAGGACATTACATTACAGCATTTAGCAGAAGCTTTTGTCCAAAGCGACTTATCACACCGTTGGCAGAGGCAGCCATGCAAGGTGCCAACCTGCTCAATGTGAGCAATTTGGGGTTAGGTGTCTTGCTCAAGGACACTACGACAGATTTTTTTTTTTCTTCCCCAGGAGGAGCTGGACTTGAACCTTCAACCTTGCAGTTGCTGGGCAGGAACTCTGCCTCCTGAGCCACTGCTGCCCATTACCTTCCATGACAGAGGTCAAATGAACAACATATCAGTGTTTCATATTGGTTACTTTGCACACTTTTAATGACACAAAACAATAAATTACAATAAATCTGGATGAATAAATATTTAAACTATGCATTACCTTAATTTTCATAAACAGAACTTTGACAGTCCAAGATAGCAGTAAGAAAACATAGGCTTAGAAAAAAAGCATTTATCTGGCAACTGAAAACAAACACTGGTCTCCAAATGAGGCTGCTTTAGGTTTTAGGTTTTAGGATATCTTGAAATATGTTTGAATCACACTAATACTGTATGGTGTTTTTTTTAATAGGGCATCATAAATGTCCAGCATTTTATCGTTCCTCATTCCCTTCCAATGCTTTGCATGTTTTTCAGCAGGTATAGAAATGTTTTATGAAATATTGGCAGTTGTCTTTCTGACAACATAAAAATGTATATGTAGCTATTTTAACAAAAATAATTTCTTTCAATACATTATGTGCTACAAATTAAACATTTTTATTTAGCTTCTCTATCTCCTGTTCTCTTCCATTTCCTTCCAAATAAAATTGTGGGTAGCTGTAACGGCACAGAAACCAAACATTCAGTCTGCATTAAATGGTTCAAAGGTGAATCGGACACATTTCAGTCACTACAACAGATTTTAAGGAGGGAGTACTAATGTTTTGTTGTAGGGAACCAGAGGGGCACAGCATTGTGATGGTACTGTCAAAGTGGAACTCTCAGAAAGGGATGTTTGAGAAAAACATAATAGGTCCATGATTGAAAAATGTCAGGTGAAACCTGTAAGGGAAGAGATACGAGTACTGTAGGTATGTCAGTTCAAGGGGTGAGGACCCAACAGTACAAAAGAAGAGCCTCTTAGAAAGCTGAATCCTCTATGCCCGGTCCAAAGATTACCCCTGCAGAAGGAGCCCCACTCCAGCGCTAGGTCCAGTTGTACAGGTCCTCACAGTGCAGGTCCATATCTAGTTAGCCGTGTTGATATGTTAGGCCGGTGCTTGCCGTTTCAACCGCCTTTACAGCCCCTTCAGGGAGGAGACCTTCTTTTTCCGGGCAGCCAGCATCTCATAGAAAGGGTCTTTGCTTATGGCAGCTCTGTAGGTGGGAGAGACGGAGTGAGACTGAGACCATACAGGTGAGCAGCTGATAGCCTGTTTTCAGAGCAACGTACTTCCAGGCCAGCACCATACTGATCATGTGCAGGGGAGAGATTTTATGAAAATGTACGATAAATGTGACTCACTTGATGCTGCTGATCCATTCGTCCTTTTCTTCTGCAGTCGGGGCGGAGATTCTGTAGAAAGTGTGGTTGCCCTCAACAACACGACCGTCTGCCTCTGTCTTGCAGGCCTTGATCACCTGATCTTTGTGGTGAGGCACGAAGAGCTCAAAACAGTTCTGGGAGACAGAATAAGCAAGATGGAGGTCAAGGTTGTGGGAGACATAAGATCTTTGTCAATAGCTATGTTCCCATCCATCTGTCAGCAGGTTTTAGGCACAATTTAAATGTGGAGAAAGTACAACTTAGGTGTGTTTAGTTATGTTGTAGGAAAATAGGCTTCCTGATGGTAGAAGCCATAAAAAGTCTTCCAAGAATTGATTAGCAGTGTTATTTTGCGTCAGCTAATGTCAGACATATTTCATGCCGTCTGAAGACGAAAATAAAGAAATGCACCGTGGCGATATTCTATTACACCAACTAATGGACATTCAACCACAATGGGCACCGTATACATGGGAGCAACAGCATGTACATTTCTGGGAGAACATGGTGTACAGATATTTTACAGACATCACTACATTATCTATTAAACAAATAAGTTTCCATTGCTATCCATTTCATAATTTCTTAATTGACAAAAATATATCTGGAGATTTCTTTTTTCAAATAAAAATGTGTAATTTCCATCACGCTTTTCTAATCCGATCTACCACAACTTGTGTAAAAATACTGGGATGAAAACCAAGCTAATGACTTCTTATAGAGAGAGAAAGAGAAAAACAAGAGGTCAATAACAAGGAGTGTTTACCGGTTTCTTGGAGTCTTCCACTTCTCTGATACTCAGATTTTCCAGAGGAATAATCCCTCTGGGTTCCTTATCCTTGTAGGCACAGGAGAGAGAGAACGTGAATTACAGTGTGTGTGTTGTGAGAATAACTACCATATCTTCACCCTTGCTTGTATTAGGAGATAGGGCTCTGCTCTTACTGTGCCATGCAGTCAAAATAGCAATTACTCACAGTGGTGTATTCAAAGTAGTAGAGGCAGTTATCTGTGAGAATAAACCAGCGCCTCTTCCAGGTCTTAACTCGTCCACCTGAGGAGAGATTACAGGTCAGCAAAGACCTCAGAGAGGAAACTATCAGAGAAGCATAGTCATTAGAGCTGGGAGTATCCCTGTTAGGACAGCAGCAAAATTGGACTTTATATTATTACAGCGACATTTAGAAGCACATTGATGGCATAAAACGACAAGTAAAAAGAAGGCTTATAGACTGTAAAGTAGAGAGGCTCATTGGATGATACAGGTTAAAAACCTGGTTGGGTCAGTGGCCAGTCCAAGGGGTCCAACAATTAGAAGCTTAAACTTTTTTGGCCTTTTCAAATCAAGGTGCAAGAGGCTCAACAACATACAGTGCAGGGTCACATGCCACCAGATACAAAAATGAATTTCATTCTTTTAAATGAAATTGCGATGTAAGGTAAACGGAGGCTAACGCACAGCCATTGGGAGTGAGGTAGGGCAGGGGCGGGCTGAGAAGCAAAGCAGTGTGTTAAAGCTGGGGAGTTTGAGCTTTAAGAGTACATACCTCCTGGAGTCAAAACCCATGAAAAACAAACAAACAACAGTGTCAAAAAATGAAGTCAACAGGTACCACACCCATTTACCATAATGTAACATTTACATGTCGGGACGCACGTAGCATCAAATCTACTGGAAGTCTCTGATACATGTGTATACAAATACAAAATCTGAACACAAATTGGTGGAATAGTGTCCAAAGTTTTCAGTCAACCTTGTTTTGATTTTCAAGATGAGGGAGCAACAAAACTTTGTTCCCCTCATTTTTCCAATTCCATTTCAATTTCAACTCCTCTCCACTAGAGGGCCTTCCAGCTCATGATGAGCCAACAGAGGATCCATTGATCCAGGTGTATTAAACAAATATGGAGTTAAGGATATTCTCACCAAACGGAACCACATACCTAGCTTGAGTAGCCAGCCCTCTCTGTCAGGGTTGAAGAAGGTGTGTGTGAGGTCATTCCCATCATCCTCGGGGATCTTAAAGGGTTCGTTCTTGATGCTCTCGTACAGGTTCTGCAGGATAAAAGGAAGAGGGGATTTGGAAATGTTATAATACGGATTATTGGATGCTATGAATTATTCATGCATGAATATAGGCAGAGTATTTGCAGCATGGCCAAATGCTTGGAGAGACTGAAAAAAGCATCAACTAAAGTTGTAAATTGTACTCTTGTAGAGTTGGTTGGTTCACAGATTTGAACTGAGACTAAATCTAGATTCAATAAAGGGTTAACGCATTAGGTCACAGCTACCTTTCCCCCGCAAATCTGGTGTCATTAAATCTGCCCCAGCGGGTTCTGTTGCTACCACAGACCTGTCATTCAGTCATTGCTAATAAAACCACTGTCCAGTCTCTTCCGTGTTAGTAGTTTCTGTATAACAACCCATTATACTTTACTACTGTCCAATTACATCATAAATATGCCACAGAGCGAGCGGTTGTTAAATGAAATGTTCTCACTCTGAGTAGGTCCTCTGGCAGGTCCCCTCCATCATTGATGCCTCTGTTCATAGCGGTGAATCTCTGAATGGAGGGCTTCTCCTTCACATTGGGGTTGTGTAGACTGGTGTTCAGCATGATCACAGCAAACGACAACACGTAACAGGTGTCTGTAAAACAAGACACGGGATGTGTGAGTGTGTATTTTTATGGGACTTGCACATTTGAATACTCACACACAAACACACACACACATACACAAGCAGCTTAATGGTCATCAACAGAAATGCGCTCCCTCAGAACTACTTGTCTTTGCCGATTTTAGCTGCAGAATTATTCTTTCTTAAACTCTTTTTTGTGTTTGAGTGTGTGACTTTTTTTTACATGTGAAGCACATGTCACTTCAGTGGAGGCTTCCGGCTGACTTGAAACCAGGTACTGGAGGCCAATAAGGAAACCATTTAGCCACAACTGTGCCACGGCTATGGGTTAAAATGTACTTTTTCAACAAAGAATCCTTCCAAGTTGTCTGGTACGTGTTTTTGGATTGCGTCTGTGTATTTTCTGCAGCCATTGCATAGGCCTGTATGGCTAGGAATATATGCTGTGAAAATGACATTTTGGAAGAAAAAACTAACTGCAATTTCATTGTGTATTTTCACTTTGGTATTTGTATTACTTGCAACATAGTTTCATCAATAAGGATTTTGTTTTGACATATTTTGTCTGAATTGACACTATCTCTCACACACACCTGTGCTCTGAAACACTCCAGGGTTACAGCGACAGTATCGCTGGGCGAAGGCCTCCATCATGCGGTCAATCTTCTGAGCCTCGCCAGGCAGCCTGAAGCTCCAGAGGAACTGTCTGAGGGCCTGGACCAGGTTCAGGTCTGTGAACTCATGTAACTCCACAAAGGCATGCAGGACCTCGATGTTGAAGTCATCTCTGCACAACACATGCGACCCCACACATACACAAACACAGGGAGTCAACAGAGCGATCAAGAACTGACTGCAGCTCTGCTTGGCTCACTGATTTGGCAACCAAAAGAGATGGATGGGATTAATTGGATACTTTAAAATAAAAAAGATAAATGGGTGATTTAAATGTGCTAATGCACCATAAACTCAGATATATTAATATGACCCACTTTTCTCCCCATGCTGCACACGTGCAAACACATGTGTACATGTACATGTAAACACATACAGTCTGCGTTGTGGGAAACGTCCACAGATAGAAAACATTCGGATTCGGATTAGGATTATGTTTTTTGGTAATGGGTCCTCTATGGCCATTATCATCATTTCTATTCTTGAGACAGACGGTAGGAGCTTATATGAAATTGGAACAGTATCGCTCACCTCTCCCCCAGGTAATCGCCAATAGCAGTCTTATTAAGCCCCTCCCCCTTGTAGAGGAACTGGGCGATGTCATCTCTGGTGTTCTTCAGCATGGAGCTGTCAATGAGAAACCTGATCCCCTGAGTGATGGGAAACACTAATCAGAACACATATCCCAGTCTGAACATCAGCAAATAGCAAGCGCATCCAAAACTCAGAGCAGGTGAAGATAATAGTCTTCGTCAGGGGAGGTAGAAACACTGCTGAACAGACCACTGACAGACTATTCATTCAGTGTGCAGGTATCCTTGTTTATTTCACTTCAAAACCCGAGCAAACTTAAAGGCTCAAGGTCGTTTTATTCTCACCTTCTTGGGGTCCATGTTGAACTTCTTACGGCCCATGGCCACCTGTTTATTTCTCTGCATGCTTTTCCTAAAAACAGAATAACACTGTAAAAACAACCTTAATAAAACTGCTAATCCAATCCTTTATAAACTGCCAATTTTTTTTAACATACTTTAGACTCTATGGCTTCAGAGTGACTCCTGGCCCAGACTCCCTAACCCCTGCCCTCCCTAAGGCAGTAGGTTCTGTTCTTACTGTCAGACAGTTTTTTTGCGCTTCCGTTCCCCATCAATGCCATTCCACTAAGACAAAGGCTGAGTGGGCAGTAGCTGCCTACGCACTAGCACAGAAACGGCTCAGAGATACTCTACCTCTCTTCAGTCAAGCCCAGGTTTTCAATCTCATTGGTCACCTCTGTGATCTCATCCTTCAGCCTCTGAGAAGCAGACAGAGGAAGAGGAAGGGAGAAAGTGATGGGACAGGTAGAGAGGGAGGAAAAATACGATTGAGAATTTACGTGAGAGATTAAGCTTTTGAGCTGCTGAGCAAACACAGAAACTCGTAAAAAATACACACACACAACATTAAGGCTTCTCTATGATGCCTCAACCTCTGGATGCTTTGAACTTGTCAGCATAAACTGTGCATGTTTGTCAGTGCATCACGTGTGGACGTCTGTTCCAGATATATCTTTCTGCCCCACACATCCAGATAAACACATCCTGCTAAGAGATGACCCAGTAAAACCCAAAACTGCAGACATGATTCACTCTCTCTCAGACCAACTCATTCTTCCTCTCGGCAGGCGTTATCTGGAACAGCCGCACTCTGCAGAAAATCCTCTCTGAGAGCGGTAGCACCTGTTCTGGGGTCAGAGCCAACCATCCTTCCCCTCCTTTCCTTCCCACTCCTCCACTTCTGACCCAGATTTAAAATAAGCCTACTTCCCCCCCTGACACTCTCCCCAGTCTGTCCGCTAAGTGTCACGTTGGAAGGGAGACGGGAATACTCGGGATCAAAGACTTTGACTGACTTAGTGGAGCTGCTTTTAAGAGATCAGAATGAGAAGTTATGGGAAGAAACAGATGGGAGAAATATCGAGCCCAACAGAAAACAGGGGCAAATGGATTAAGATAAATATGAAAGAGAGGTAGAACGGTTCTAGGAGAGGCCTGTCTCAGATTATCGCTATAATCATCTGAAGAAAATGTGCATAACGTTCTGTGTGCGTGAGAGAGAGAGAGAACATCACCCTTGACCGCCAGCTACTTCAGTTGTCTGGACCCCTCCAAATAGGTTTCCATGGCTACGCCCCCTTCTAAACTAACAGGGTCCTCTGTCTCCATTACTGGCATATTTCATGGCCCATTACCCATCAGCCCCCTGGGGCAGGACAGGGCGGGGCTTAGGAGAGAGAAGTGGGGAACAAGAGTCAACACCACTATAAAACTCCATCAATCTATTTACACAGTATCACTGTCCAGAGTGCGCTTGTTTGTGTGTGTGTGTGTGTGTTGGATGCCCGCCTTGCTGACTGAGGCATGTTTCTTAAAATACGTACATTGGCTCAGAGCTCACCTTAAGGCAGAGTTACAAACTAGGGCTCGACCAACTACAGGGGTATTACATTGCTCAGCCTCCCCGGGAAAGTGTACTCCAAGGTGCTGGAAAGGAGGGTCCGACCGATAGTCGAACCTCAGATTGAGGAGGAACAATGTGGATTCCGTCCTGGCCGTGGAACAACGGATCAGCTCTTTACTCTTGCAAGGATCCTGGAGGGGGCCTGGGAGTATGCCTATACAGTCTACATGTGTTTTGTGGATCTGGAGAAGGCATATGACCGGGTTCCCCGGGAGCTTTTGTGGGAGGTGCTGCGGGAGTATGGGGTGAGGGGGTCACTACTTAGGGCCATCCAATCTCTGTACGCCCAAAGCGAGAGCTGTGTCCGGGTTCTCGGCAGTAAGTCGGACTCGTTCCCGGTTGGGTTGGCCTCCGCCAGGGCTGCGCCTTGTCACCAATCCTGTTTGTGATATTCATGGACGGGA
>OMOT01002749.1:15580-27721 GCA_900312575.1 Acanthochaenus luetkenii
AGCTCAGACAGTCTCCCCGCTCGGCTTTGACCCCCGGGGCAGGAGGTCGCTGCTGTCGTGAGGGGTTGGGGTTTCCTTTACGCCGGGCTTTCATCTCTTTGGTGACCTGGGTTAGAGAAGGATTAGTGATGAGGATAACATTTGTCCACATTGAATAATGATGTCAGAGCAACAATAGAGAAACGATTTAGACAGGTCTGATTTTAAAGATTCACTTATGTTCGTCAAAACACAGGGGCATCAATTGACTAACTAGTAGCCCTAACATATGGCAAAGACGTAGATCGCCAAACTACTGTGTTTGAAGTGTATTGGTCAGAAGCAGAGCTGAGAGAATCTCACTTTAATGCCAGCAATCATTCTAAAACCGGGAGTGTCATATTTGTTAAATGGCAGATATCTTTTGCTATCTTCATATTCAAAGACTCTTGCTGTGTCACATTCCTTTTTTTAAGGGGGAGATCTGATAATTGCCTCTGAAGGTGGTGTGGAGCACAGAGCATCAAATCTAAATCTCCCCATTTACACCACAAAGAACAAAACAAACAGACAAACATGAGCTCTGGTCGGCAGGCACGCTCCTTTCCCAAGTCTAAGTAGGTCTGGCGCTCTTCTTTGCATGATATGACCAAATTATTTTGCAGGGGTCTACGGGCCTGCGCCTCATGCATCTAATGGCGCTGATTTAGCAAACATCAGCTTTGCCCATTCCAGTGGGAAAATATCTATACTCCTCTGCTTGGCAGCGTTAAGGATGCCGCTCTCAAGTGCTCAAAATAATAATGCTTCTCCACACCCCACCCCTCCTCTCTCCGATTCCTTCTGTTTGTGCATTCTGGGAGGAAATTAAAAGTCCGGGTGATAATGCCGCCACTGTGCAACAGATATATTCATCGGGAGTGGGAGGCCCTTGCTGGCACTTAAGCATTATGGCTGCCATATACGCACAATACTGCAAAACAACCTCCAGACAGATTCACACAACCAGTGGTGTGGGTTGGGTCGGGGTGGAGGGGGAGGAATGAGGTCAACCAAGTGAGAAGGACAGCAGGGCTCTATACCCTCAGTTGTTGTGTTTTCTGGAGCCACCTCAGCTCCGGGTCCGAACTGTTCTCCAGGCTCCCCGCCACAGTCGTCTCCTCTGGGGCTTCACACACCTTTAGACAGAGCAGAAGAAGATACCGTGGTGATAGAGACACAGGCCTTTCAAGGGAAGTCACCAGTATTATTTCATTGTATATTTCTGTCCAGCAAGGTACAAAGTGGACATATAAAAATATAAAATAATACTAACAATGGCAATTCAGACACAAAAATGCAACACATGGAGAATCGTCTTAGTGCAAATGCTACACACTGGAACTGATGCCTTTGCAAAAACCCAAGACACCGTACATCTACTCATGTGGGCCAATATCGCATCATGCTCATTCGCTACTATCAATTCCCATCTTCCTCGACCACATCATATTAAGCCAATTTACTCTTTCAGTGGTTCCTAATGCACCCGTTTGCGGCACGGAAATATGTTCTGTTAATGCTGTAATGAAAATCATTTAGTTAACTTTGGGACTCCCCTCAGCTGCATGAGTGGATCGATGGTATTGACAGGCTGAGGACTTTCTCGCCGCTAATTCTGTGAGCTTGAATAGGTGAAGGTCACAGACAGTGGAGTGGATGCAGTTGTAATATATCCATCAATACGGTTGTTTGCCATGTTATTGTATCTAATAGGCTGAGAGGCTAGCGGTATGCTGAGAGTATAAAGCCAGACGTCTCTGTCTGACCTGGATGATGATAGGTCACCAGAAGTTAGGGCCATTGTTGGAAAACGTAACTAGGCTTTATGATACGTGTGTCTCTAAGCTGTATGGTGCACTACTACTAGCCTTCAAGCTAAATCTGAAAAGAACTGGGGTAACCAAGTGAACTCATACCTACATGAACAAATGGGGGGATCTTTATGAAATTGACAGACACTGTTAGACATTTCAGGAGTTCAGGTGCTGTTATGAGCTATCGCCAAGGCTGGTGTTGCCAGACTGGCTGCTTGAAGAACAGTAAGAGGTGTTAGTGACTATGTCTGGCAGCATGCGCACACACACACAAACACGTTGCGCCTCTCACCGTTGCCCATTCCCCCTGCCATTGCCTTTTGTCACCCATTACAAAAATGCCAATCAGTTGGAGCAAATGATCAAGCCTCTATTGCATTTTGAGCATGATAAGCTGTGTAATATCTTTCCTGCTAAATTGGGAGGCCCGTAATTGCTTCTCAGCAAGACGACAAAGTCTGGCAATTGCAGCTAGGTGTATTACCCCCTGTACCCGGGAAACATCTGCTTTTCGCAATGAAGACTTCAAAGGGGCTGCAGATCTTGAATTGCATTTAGCTGCTATTGTGGCCAGCCCAGGTAATCTTGATTAGGTGTTTAGACTGAGGCAGGGTATACAGTGGCAGAGAGCTCCTCGGAGCTTTGGTCTAAAGCTATTAAAAGATTGTACATTATGTTCCCTTGGCTTTGAAGTGAGGGCCTGCAAGACGAGAAGGGACTCTGAGGGCTGAGTGCAATAGCAGAAGATTGATCTGCTACTTCTGTCTTTATCAAAGGAGGCCCTGGCCCCGCTGAAGCCAATCATCGCTACCGCCACTCCGCCACTCGCCCCGTCTAAGCATTTGCCGCATTAGGAAATTGTGTACATTTAATAACACAGCTAATTATCACAAGTTGCTTTCAGAAGTCCTTTCTCTTCAACAGACCAAATGGGGTATTTTAAAAGAGCCTAGTAGCATCCTGCTTGCCTGGACTCATATAATGATTGGTGTAACTGATGCGATTTGGACGTGGAGCTAGCTGCTGTCTTTTGAAAGAAGCTATGGACAAGGAGTGGGGGGGCGGGGGCACAGCAAGCTATGTGATGGAAGATATTTGGTTATCATAATTATGAAAATTTGCTTTGGTGCTTTCGGATACTTTAAGATCACACAACCTCTCTCAGTGGCCTTCGACATAAAAGCAGAAATCCACCCTAAAACCAAATTCTCATATTTTACTCCTTTGATCTTGAATATTTCATTTAGTGTTTGTGAACATAAACAGCTCTATTCCAAAGCTAGAGAACAGAGAACCAAATCTGCAATCTCATCAAGAGAGAAAGCGTAGAGATGCTCTCTTGACAATGAGTTGGAAGCGGAATTTGTAGACCCATAGAATTTAGTTTGAGCTCGTTCAACCAAATAAACAATTTCATTGGAGATGCGATCATTTTTGGACATTAAATATGTACATATGGCAGAAAAGTCACCTTGAGTACTGTCACCGAGTCCATAAATGCAGTCCCTCGTGCAATACCAATGGAGCAGGTCTAAGATTTGGCATCAAGACAGTCTTGGATCTTTTGCTTCTAGAGTCGGGAGAGACTAGCTTATGTTCACATATCAACAAGTCAGGAATGTTGTCACACAAATTTGAATTCTGTTTTAGGGTGGATTTTCCTCTTAAGCTGATCAATACTGCAATGAACTGCAGTATTTCCAAAACATTGGCCATTAGCCTATTTCTGAATAGCTTTTGTGATAGATTATACTGTTGTGGCAACACACCCAATTCTCAAATTAATCCTATGCTGAAACAGGAAATAGACTAAATGCAAATCGTTGCCCCCTTCTTTTATGTCCCATGTCCCCCATTAAGTGAGACACGTCTTGGGGGAGACATGGCAATGGAAAACTAATAAACGAATTCAGGGGGAAAATGAGACAGAGAGGCTCTGGCTCTGTTTACTATTGCACAAAGCTAACGGCTCTTGACTATGTAAATGGCGATGATATGAGACATTGTAGCGGGCTGGGGCTCAGATGGGTGAACAAGGTTGGGGGTATTATAGCCAGAAAACAGTCATATGGCCCGACAAATGGGGAATGCGGGCCATCCCGACCAATTATGTCACTGTGCCAGGTGCAGGGATATCTAAGAGCCTATTGGTAACCGTGCTTCTCTGATGTTCTTGTTGTACACATCAACTCATAATAGGCACTGCATAGCCAGACACGGCCCCTTTCACATGGTGGAGGGGAGGGCAGTTGAAAACAGCAATGCTGCTCTGCCAAATTAATTTTCCAGACTGGGTCAGAGCAAACATGATAGGATATTCTCTTGGCTCTTGTCCGAGTCGCCAGGAAAAAAGACATAGATACTCTGACAATATGACTAAATGAGCATAAGCTTGGCTGAGGCAGGAAAAATACCAGGCTTATATTATTTTCATGAAAAAAGCTGCGTTCAAGCAACTGCCCATTGGTAGGCGCATCTCCAAGATTAGACTAAGCTTTCGAGAGCAAATACCCAGAGATTTGGCCATTTTTCCTGTCCCCTGGTTGCATGGTAAGTACCAATCTCGGAACAATATAAAGCTAAGAAACAACTGTGGCACGTGTTTAGAGCACTAACAAGCCTAAGGATTGACCTCCGCATTTAAAACCTGGCTGCATTCACCACCTATTAAGTCATTCCAAAGCATATCGTTCAGCTTCATATTCGAGTATATGAATTATTTTTTGTAACTCCCTCAAATGCAGAACACACAAGTGCCAATAGCTGTTCAGGCCGAATAAAAGCACACTCGCTCATACCGACAATATGAGCAGAATCTACTTTGCTCATTCCCTAAATTGACAACTTGTGCTGTGAAACCAACAAGATGTTCATCTGATCCCCGAGAGGTGATGGAGTCAATAGACCAATTTGTCCGTCACCCAACAATTATAGGTTTAGAAATGTGAAACAGTTGTATTGATTGCCACCTGTGGACTCAATAGGTCATGGGACATCACATAAACTCAACAATAAGCGTTCAACTATTCTTGCCAAGCAATAAACGGGAAACTAAACATAACATTCCCAGTGGTCCATCCTCCGTCAAACCTCAGAGTACACAGAAACAACCTAATCTTGCCTTGTTGTGATGCCAAATCTTGCCAAATGTGGGGCAAAGAGCATAACAGCAACCCAGCAGCCCAAGAGTCATAATCTATGTTAGTGCAGCTCCTGGTGTCTGTTTCTGTAACTGCAACCTGTTTCAGGAGAGACAGAGCATTGTGCAACCGTCTGGCAGCTTGTTGTCACATTTCAATCAACTTTGAGGCAGGAATTCCAAGTGCACAAGATTTGTAACGAGAAAATGAAATCTTCCACACACACCTCGTTCACAGTATCAGGCGTTTCCTGCATCGGAGCACGTGCCTTCAGATAGGAGCCACATTTGACTGTGTTGCACCCCAGCGTGATTTTGTTGCGTTCCACGATGTCCTCTCTCCGTTTTTCAATCTTTCTGACAGATAAAAGCGCAGAACTCTTCAATTTAGACACGCTCTTTTGCTGCATTTGGACCGCTCTCCCTTGCGTACGACCCTGATCTTGCTCATAGTACTTCTGAAACTCCTGCTCGTATATGAGATGCGTTTCCTCAAAGTTCTCCGCCGGTTTGCGAGAGCTACTGGAGTTCTCACCGGCGTAGTCATGTCTCGTCTCGTGTTTGACATCGAATCCTCTCTGGGATGTGCTGCCGTTGTCTTTTTCAGAGGAAACGCGGGGACTTGGACAGCCAGGCTCTGGTGATCTGACTTGTAAAGCACGGTTGTGGTGTGCATGTAGGTGGTGGGGAGACGTTAGTGAGGCAACTCGGCCGGCTTGGCCGTCGTGTGGGTTTAGGTGGTACGGCAGTTCGGACTCATCGCCAGTCATGTGTGGAGTCTCGGACTTGGCGGCTGGACTTGTAGCAACGATGTATCTGTACTCTGCTTTTATGGCCGGTTCCTGTCTTTCACAATGTCTCTGCTGAGGGTTCTCTTCTGGGTTTCGGGGATGCTCCTCAGCGGAGAGCGGTAGACTCTGGTTAAAGCGGCCCGCTCCCTTCAGGTTGCTCCTCCAGTTGGGATCATAGCGCAGGTCTGAATAGGCGTCATCAGAGGGTACCTGTCTGCAAGGTAGAAGAAAGACAAAGGCAATAAAGATAATACGGTCCATGAAGTAAGCCTGATATCAAAATCGGCATCACTAAATAAAAGCTATATTGCCCGGCTCAATTAACCGAGTAAATACTGAGAAACAAGTAACTAAATAAAAGTACCCAGGAACACGCCGTACATAAGAGTATTATTAGCTAAATTAGATTCTGTTGTGTTGGGAAAGATCTCCATATCCAAAGAAGGCTTTTAAGAAACTTGAACGCGACATAGGCCTGTTCTGCGAGGTCAAAGGGACAAGAGGCATTACACCATTATTAGAATGATGATGTCCTCAAACAAAGAGAGCCGGGCCATATTCAGAGACTAAAAGCAGTCTTCTGAAATTGAAACAGACGAGGTGGATCACTAGTCTGTATTTACAGATCATTTTCGTATTTTCACCTCTAGGCTCACTAATGAGAGTGTGTGTTTGAGGGCTACTAGTGGGGGAATGGTTCACAAAACGGCCATTTTCAGCTTATGAACTGGCTTGAAAATTGCAGGCTAAAATGCTCTTTCTGATGGTGATGAAAAGATCTCATTAAAATAAATAGCAGAGAGCCTCTTTGTTGTGCTTAGGCCACTGGGAGGAGGGGAGCCTACTTCCCCTGCCATGATGTGGGGGGGTTGCCTAGGTGTAGGGCCCTTCACTTCTACGAGGCCAAAGGGGTAAAGGATGGCTCGCTAATGACTCAGACTCAAACAAGTTGGAGAACGCATTATAGACGACACGCAGCTGGGCGACAATGCCGCCGGCACCACAAGCTATTATACCAGAGAAGCCCAAGATACAGACACAAAAGCCGGTGAGAAATTGTGACGGACGCTGAAGGGGCGAATGAAAAACAAGAAATGAACTGGTTATGGGGAAGTATACTCAAATGTGTTTGAGCAATATTTCGGGGGAAATGGATGGATCATGCGGTATAGAGGGATGAATGGAGTGGCTTAAATAGGCATCTTCTTGCTTGAATGAGGAATACCCATTGGCTTTGTAAACGAAGCAAATGGGAACTATTGTGCGAAAGGGGCTTGCCCGCTTTGAGGAGGCTATCAGCAGAGAGGGAGACTATGAGAATATGATGATGGGAGAAGGGGACGGTGTCCACTGCACAGAGAAATGGAGCCTTTTGTGGGAACATGTCACGGCAATTTACCCCCTGAAACAATGTGCTGTGGAAGTGGACCCACACTTGGCTCGCATCAATCCGCACAGGTTAATGGGGTTTTTGGAGGGAAAGTACCATCAGGCGGCATCTGGAGAAAAGATCGGGAGAGGACACAACAGTCTGAGTCGACGAGAGTGCGGCGGCAGATGTGGTGTCGTCCTCCTCGCCGTGGATTCCTAGATCTGAGGTCTCCTTGACTCGATGATGATCCGTGTTAACGGACCACGGAGGGAGCACTTATTGTGACCCTCCCAAACCACACAAAAAACCCCACATCTAATTTCCCTTTAAATGAGAGCAGATATTCAGAAAGCGCCCAAATTACGCCATTCCCGCCACAATAAACTCAATGCCCGCATCTCATTACATGGCTGACACCGTTTCACTGTTGAGTGATGAATGCAACCTATTTATCTGTTATCTTCCATGTGCTGTTTCAAAGTAAAAGGTTTGATTGCCGCTGCACTTCTCCCCATTGTACTCCACCCAAGCAGCGCTATTTATCTGCTTAATTGGAATTGGTTTGTCATGGGCAAATGGTGACATTTCAATGCAACAGGCACTAAGGTGAGGCACAAATGTCACCATGGTAAATAGCTCACATAATGACACATTTTAAATGAATTATAGTGATACTGAGGAGACTGAAAAAGAATGTACTACTCAACTAAAAGTCTAATAGACTGATTGTTTTCACAATAACAATATATCTTCCCTACTCTCACAATTTGGAGCATAGTTTTGATTTAGATTTGAGTCTATAATTGCATGCATGTCAAATTCAGCTCTGATGAACTTCTCAAAAAAGATATGAGACATTTTCATACTATTCTCACAAAGAAATAAAGCCTGTATGTAGCAGTCAGTGCTTTTCAATGCAGCGCTACTCAAATCAACACACCGTCAATTACTGCTATCTACTGGTCAAACTCTATAACTGCAGTCAGAATCAGTCATTTATTCAACCACTGTAGTTGTGTAAGCCAGGGATGTATGATATGATGTATGATGGTAGTTTTATATTGCACACTTTGGTCTCTAGATTAAATCCTTTAGAATATATCCTATTGAAGACATTCAACACAAGACTAGCTTCATTGTTCAACAATGTTTACATACTCAGACACTGGTAGTGTTGTGCCTTTGCTGTACAACACCATCATTTAATTACGACAACCTATTAGCTGCTATTTCTCTGACAAAACATTTGGTGATTATGAATGCCTTACCTTGATGATTCTCTTTCATTCATTTGCTGATGAGCTTCGATGAGGAACGGTGTGGGGTTCCTACTGACAAACGGGTGTGCTGCCACTTCTAGGCTGTCATACACCCGAAGATCTTCATCATCATTCACGTCTTCAGCTTCCCCGCCCCCCTGCTGTAAACTGTAAGCATTATCCGCTTGGGATTGTATGCCATTAGTTTGATCATGGCAGCCTACACGCCTCTGTAGCTGGTGCTGCTGGGCCAGGCTCTCGGCGTCGGACTCAGGAGAGTCCCACAGGTTGACCCCGAGTGCTTGCGTCGGCGAAGGAGGTTTCTGTTGCTCGTCCTTCAACCGTACATACATCTTTCCATGTGTGAGTCCTTTATCCATGGTTATGTTGTGGCTGGACAAAGTGCTTCACGGTGCTGTGCTCATCTACATGGTTGTCAAATGTGAAGAGGTGGTGACTTACTAACACTGCAATCAATAAACACACAAGATAACTTTACAGTATTAGAAGAACAGCAGGTTGCAAATATGTAAATATAAATGAAATGTGTTGAGCGATCGTGTAATTTTGTGAGCTTTGAATTATATGGATCTGCCTCTGGGTGGGGTGCAGTTCTGAGATATTGAGCATCAAAGATTTGACATCCCAGTTGGCAAAACTGTTATGTACTTTATATGTTTTAAAGGTTCTTGTGCCAAATCAAACACAATATTACAGCACTGTAATAGGGTCTTGCCGCCACCACTAGCCACCAGAGCAGCTACAGTGCACCGTGACAGATTCTACACAGGTCTTGAACTAAGTTAGAGGGACATGATACCACACTTCCATAAGAAATTGATGGGATGTTAAGTGCCTCTTTTTCTTAGGGACCACACCTGTGTGGAAGCGCCTGCTTTCAATTTACTTTGTGTCCCTCATTTACTTGCGTTTGCTCTATTTGAACAGTTACCTGTAGGTCTGTTTGATAAAAGTGCATGGCCAAGTGCACAGGGTTATGTCAGTGACATGTAAACCCAGCAATAGAAGTTTATGATTTCTCTCAATATTATTAGTAGTAGTAGTAGCAGTGGTAATAGTAGTAGCAGTAGTAGTAGTGGCAGCAGTAGTAGCAGTAGAAGTAGTAGTAGTAGTAGTGGCAGTAGCAGTAGTAGCAGCAGTAGCAGTAGTAGCGGCAGTAGTAATACAGTAGTAATACAGTAGTTAATATAATATGGGAAGATTTTGTTGTCGCTGGTAAGGCATTGAATTGTGTAACAGTCTAAATTGACCGTGGGAACACAATAGTGGTGAGTGAAACCTGTGATCGCCTGACTTGTGACCTGACAGCTAAACATAGGTAACGTGTAGAAAAACGGAGACACCTAAGATAAAACAAGAAAGGGCGAGCAACACAGCTGTGCTCAGTATTTACACCGAAGCAGACAGTTGGTAATATCGACCTTTATTATCGGTTACACCGGCTAACGTTAGCTGTAGGATAACTAACGTTAGGTTAGCCACAACTATCCTATCGTGTATTCAACCAAACGAGGCGTGAGTAAGACAAAGAAACAAACAGCACCAGACCAACCCATGTAAAAATACAGAATACATCTATGGAATCGATCGTATTCATGGCAGCGATTAAAACAGCATAGAACAGCGTCCTAATCGATAGTTCCGTTAGTACGCTGCTTCTCGGCTACTCACCCATCTTTGTTTCCCGTCAGCGCTGCCACCAAACAGAAGGCAGCTGTCTGATCAATCAACGTCCTTCAGAACAGCGGTGTTTTTTGTTTATTTGATTGTATGGCGGTAACTACAAAGGAATCTGGTTTGAGACAGGATTCCAAGGCCGCCTGACGTCACACTTTTCGCTTACGCAGCAACGCAGCCGTTGCTACAACAAAAGGCATCTCGCGGTCTTTTCGTTAAATAAACAATTTCTGGTATTTATATTACGGGTCTTGAACTCGGTTAAAGGGACATGATACCACGCTTCCTAGTTAATAATAGTAAGCTGCCCCTCGGCAACTCACCCATGTTTATTTTCCGTCAGTACTGCAACCATGGAAACGCCGGCGCACACATGCTGCCTTCAGTTGCCCCTCGTAAAATATTTCTTTCGAATGCAGAAGTCATAAATACCCTCGTCGGTGCATCATGTGATTTTTGTTGTATTTCGCTACAATTGTACTGATCATTTCTTAAGAGAATGTTTTTTAAACGATAGTAGTTACGTTTTTAATGATTATCATGGCATTTTTACATTGACACAATTTAACATGTGAGATCGTGATGATGTTTCAGTAGGATAGAGGTTGTTAGTTATTAATGCTATTACGACTATATTGAGTGGAGATCTTCTTGTTGTCGCTCCACTTCCGGGATGTCTGGTTTCTAAGTGTTTAATTTTAAGTAGCACCACACCACTGTTTCCAGTCGGCCTCACCATCGATCATTTGATGGGCGCCGGCCTCAGCCCTGTTGCTGTTCATTGGCAGAAACGTATGCGAGTGCAGAGGGACACGGGAGTGACGCATTTTGGATTAAAAACAACTCTGAAATCGATACTTTTAAAAGGCATCGATACCAAATGAGTTGTATGTCAGTATCGATACTACAGTATATCAACTTATCAATTAATGGTAGATAGGAGTCACTCTAGTTTAGGCTTTTGAGCCTGTAGACTGAGTCCAATCTTATCCATTCACTTTGGTATTGGGACCAGTACAGGACCTACAGTGTGCAATGTTGAATAAGCTGACGCAGAATGTTGATTTATTTGTTCTAGACTATTTTCTAAGAAATAAGTTGTGTTTGACTATAAACCGTTCAATTAGCCTACACCTGACGTGTTGCGCTGGAAAGATTTCAGGATCTTATAAAGAATCAGTCTCAACACACAGTTTTAGTCTTTCAATAGTAATTTAGTAAGATCAAGTAATGTGAACATCATAAGCACAATTAATAGGAAATAGTTCACGGCTTTAACACTGTATAGAAGAATGAATACAAAAGTGTGATAGTGTTGTTGGTCTCATATGCACCATGGAGCAGAGAAGTCTAGCTTTTCACCAGACAGGCCTCCAATAGGTTATCTGCCTGACTGATCCACCACTTCCGCATCCCCGGGCCTATTCTAGACGCCTTGCTCCTCCTCGATATCTGACTCCTCCTGTAAGACGGTTTCCTCTGTGTCTTCGCATGTCACTGCCTGATTGGTCGATCTCAACAATCAGTTCCTCCTGTGTCATCGCACGTCACCATCTCTATTTCTCGGACCTGTGAGGTATCCTTGATAACACTTGTCTGAGCACTGTCTGCCACCAATCGTTAATTACATTTGGTGATAATTCTACTATAAGGGAGGGGGACGAGTTGAACATATCTATCCTTTAATAATCTTGTAATGCCAATAGTTGCCCACACAAATACACTTATACTTGATCCAGCCATTAATTACCGTGCAGTGACATGGGTGCTGTCCTGGTTCCTGCCTCGGCCCCTGCGGACATCGGCTCCTGACCTGGCTCATGTGTCGATTTGGGTGATGCCCTTCCCCCTGCGGTCATTGCTGCTTGTCAATGTCCCATCACCGGTGATGTTTCTAGGCGATCGCAGTGGATTCAACGTCGCAGTGTCCCTACCGCGCAGTGACCTGGGTCCAGCCTCGGCCCCTGCGGCCATCGGCTCCTGATCTGGCTCGTGTCAACTTGGGTGCTGCCCGTCCTCCTGCGGCCGTTGTTGCTGGTCGTTGTCC
>OMOT01002778.1:18184-30034 GCA_900312575.1 Acanthochaenus luetkenii
CCAGCTGTCATGGGTCTGCCTCCCACACAGCCCACCGCAAAGGTAATAGCTGACAGGATTCCTATGGATGTCTGGAAAAGCATGGAAAATAAATTTTGATTTGTGCGGTTCTTGAAAAATTTGGGAACTGGACAGAAAGTGTGTTAAAGTATGGGTCAAAAGCTGACTGCATATTTTGTGTGGTTGTAGACTTAGTCATTCATCATTGTTGTGATGAAGAATAATCTTCAGCGATATGGCCTAGTTCTGGGATTTCCAAAGAGGGGTCTGGGGACCAACTCTTTTCACTCCCTGGAAGTCAGCACAGTGTTTGCCCAGTCAAAATAATGAACCTCAGTTTGGTAGTATTTATTAAAGCCCATGGACTAAGCAAATGTATCTCCCTGCTCTGCTCCTTCCCTCCCTCTCTTCCTCTCCTACCACAGAAAAAGGGTGTGAAGCGGAAAGCAGACACCACCACCCCCACCACCATGGCCATGGCCATGCCCATTATGGGCACCATGGGTGTCGGTGGCATGAGCTTGGGGATGGGCGTTGGGCACGAGTCTCGGCTCACCCTCACCTCCCTGGGGGTGGACCATAGCTCAAGCCTAGGGATGAACCAGGGCCTCGGCCAGGGCATTGGGATGGGCATGGGCCGCGGAGGGGGCATGATGGGTACCAAAACTCCAACGGGGGGCAGGAGGGGGGTGAGCGGGCGCCCCATCAAGCCTCCTAAGAAGGATTTACCAGATTCCATGCTGCCACAGCCGGTGCGCCGCAGCAAGCTGAGCCCCCAGCTACGCTACTGCAACGGAGTCCTGAAGGAGCTGCTCTCCAAGAAGCATGCAGCGTACGCCTGGCCCTTCTACAAGCCTGTCGACGCCTCAACACTCGGTCTCCACGACTACCACGACATCATTAAGCAGCCCATGGACCTCAGCACCATCAAGGTACATGTCTTGGACACACAGACAAATACACACACACCACCGTCAGCAGAGCAAGGCAGTGCTACCTTCTGTTTTCAGTTCTGCCCTGGAATGCATTTATCTAATCAGGTGCAGAATGGAAGCAGGGCAGTATTGTGATAAAACAATATCACATAACCCGTTGCCTTTTGCACTAATGACCATGAAGATAGCCTTTTAGTTGTTGCCCTTTGGGTGCTACGAAAACAGACATGATGTGTTTGATTATGCAAGTCTCGCAAGTACCTAAAATCTTTGTGTTTTGGTGTTCAGAGGAAACTGGACAACCATTGTGATACGCTAAAATCTCTTCTCTCTCTCTCTCTCCTTCCTTGTCTGCAGAGGAAGATGGACAGCAGAGAGTATCGTGAGGCCCAGCAGTTCTCTGCAGATGTCAGACTGATGTTTTCCAACTGCTACAAGTACAACCCCCCTGATCATGATGTGGTGGCCATGGCCAGGAAACTACAGGTAACTACTTTTAATATATCTTTCCAGCGATATGATTGTTCTTTTTTTGTTGAGGATTTATAATTTACTAAAACCCAAAAGTTGTGCTGCCGGTTCCTCCTCAATCCCCAAAATGACTCCCCTCACCAGGTTATTCTTGTTTTTCACATGGTCACCTCCCCTCCCATTTTCTCTTTACAGGATGTCTTTGAGTTCTGCTTCGCTAAGATGCCAGATGAGGCGCCGGTGCCCCCTAGCTCCTCCTCTTCCTCTTCCTCCTCCTCTTCCTCATCAGAGAGTGAGCTCAGCAGTGAAAGCGAGGAGAGCGAGAGCAGCCCCAGCTCCGACTCTGAGGAGGAGAGGGCAAATCGCCTGGCAGAGCTACAGGAACAGGTGTGTATACAGTTGTATAAACACGCACGATTCAGATGGACACACACACATACGTCAGGGCAGAAGACCTTTTCACCAACAAGCCACAGACAGTCTGGTGGATGACAAGATACAAACTGCCACTGTAACTAAGGGCGGATTCACCATTGTGCCCGGGACCACAAAAGGTGGTCTGGGGGGACGGTTCAGGTGTCCCAGGGCACGGAACGATTAAAGTGTGAACACAACTGTACCGTATGCGTGCTGCACAGGCCGATCTCAACCTCCCAACACCGCATACATACGTGATCAAGTAGGAAGGCAGGCGAGAGGGTCTTCCTGCTGTATCGGAGTGTTGCTCTCATCTCTCTCTCTCTGTGTGCTTGGGAACGGAACAACATTGGTAATGTGAAAGCTGGCCGGCGGTGAAGTGGGGAGGGGGGACCGTCGTTCTCGCTGAGTGACTGCATATGTTTCTCAGCGTGCCTGTGTGTGTATGAGGAGCGGAAGGAGATACACATTCAATTTAGTAAAACATTTACATTAAAATGACTGGTTAAAGAAAATTCTTGGTATAGATAGTTTTATGTGAAGATCGATTCTCAAAAGGAAGTGAGTTTTTTGTCAGACTCTGTTCTGTCTGGCACCCCAGTCAAACTTTGTTAAACCGCTACATCAAAAATGGAGATGGCGGAAGAGGAGGAGTGTGTCTGCTCTTCTGAGGGATCAGAGGAAGATATGTAAAGGTGTTCTATTACTAGGATCGGCGTTCAAGTTAGTCGTCCCAGTCTATGCAACAGTGTGATTCCACTTGTCATTTTGAAAATGCACCTGTCCTGTGGGTTGTTCATAATCGTTGTTGTCATGTACCGTTTGTCACATTCTGTTATTGGTTGAAAAATAAATAAATACATGAAAGCCAATTCTAAAATCGTAATTAATTAGGTGAATTACTTTAATACTTTAATGTATATTCTTAACGAGTTCAATAACTATGCTCGTGCATTTCCTGTGTCTTGCGTGTGGCTGATCAAACCCCTAACCCTGTTAGTGTTGGTTCCACCCTCTACACACTCGGCTACACAGGACCAAAGGACCCATCCACACTCGCATACAAAACAGATTTCTACAATCGATTCTGTTTTAAACCTGATGCATCCATTTTCTGCCTCCCTCCAGCTAAAAGCCGTACACGAGCAGCTTACCGCCCTCTCCCAGGGTCCCATCGTCAAACCCAAGAAGAAGAAAGACAAGAAAGACAAGAAAAAGAAGAAAAAGCCAGAGAAAGAGAAGCATCGGCATATAGAGGAGGAGCCGGCTCCAATTCGGCCAACCAAGACCCCCAAAATCATCAAAACCTCCAAAACCAAGAGCAACCGGGGAGTCGGGGGACCTGCCATACCGGGCAAGAAGGCACCAGGCAGAAAGAACAAGAGCAAGTGAGTAGTGACACCTGCTGGACACTGGTGGAATTGCTACTATATGATGCATACTGTATTTTCTATACCATGTGGTGGATGCTTATCCATAGTACATGGTTGTACGTTTTGAGCATAGATAACTCCAGTGGGAATGGAACCCCAACTCTGGCAGTGTTAGTGCCTTGTTCTACCCTTTGAGTTTCAGGCTTACTCTTAGCATCTTGCAATGTTTTGTTTTTACAAACTCTTTGTCTTGACTAACTTCAACAATAGTTACATGTTTTTCTCCAAAGCGACTTACAGTACATTTAGGGTTAGGGGTCTTGCTCAAGGACTCTACGGCAGTTTTTTTTCTTTTCGGGAGGAGCTGGACTCGAACCTTCAACCTTGCGGTTGCTGGGCGGGAACTCTACCTCCTGAGCTACTGCAGCCCCGTGATGCTTTATACCAAAGGGATGAGAGAGGCAAAATATGTAATGTTGGTGAGTCCAGCTTTCTCTGGACGGAGCGCTGCTCACTGCTGTTTAGGAGACAGTTTGGATTTTGCTCTTAAGTTTCGGCTCGTCACTTCCTGTGGGTGTCCATAGCCAACACCAGAATCTACAGTGTCTTTAATTAGAGGGGATGGGAAGCTCTTTTCTTTTGCAACCCCTCTTTGTGATTTAGGCTGATAAGAAATCTTGCCTAGTACAGCTTCAAAAAGTTAGACATAGCTATGATGTTGGTCATCTCCACAACAAACAAACAAATCACAGTCCTACTTTATTCCTCTTATAACCGTCACCGTCCCTCCATCCCCCTCCCCTCCTCTCTTCCATCAGATCCAAGAAGGGCGCTGTGACGTTCAATGTTCAGCGCGTGGACCCCGGTGCCATGTTGCCTCACTACGACTCGGATGAGGAGGAGGAGACGGCGCCCATGTCGTATGACGAGAAACGTCAGCTCAGCTTAGACATCAACAAGCTGCCCGGGGAGAAGCTAGGCCGTGTCGTCTACATCATCCAGGCCCGCGAGCCCTCGCTTCGAGACACCAACCCAGAGGAGATCGAGATCGACTTTGAGACGCTGAAGCCGTCTACGTTACGGGAGCTGGAGAGATACGTCATGACGTGTCTGAGGAAAAAACCCCGTAAGCCGTACAGTGAGTAGAATGATGGGTAGAATGAATGTGGTAGTGTAGCTTTTATATAATCAAATCACTGCTGTTTCAGGGAAAACGGATTTGGTCTTTTTACTTTCTTGATTTGAATGTTAATCCTGAGTGAGTCTCTGTGTAGTTTAAGAAATAGATGGGCATTGATGAAAAGAACAAGCATCCTGTCATTCATTCCTCAAAAAATACTTTGAGCAGATAAATGATTTCTCTCTGACAACAGCATTATGTCATGGTGGATGCTACCTTACCATGAATGTATGTACCGTATACATGTTAAGCATGTGTGGCCAAAGTGGGGAAACAAGCTCCTAACCTTGGCATTGGTCGAGCCTTGATCCACCCATTGAGCTACACAAAGCTCCTCGTACAGTTAATACTAAAGCACAAAAAAAAGTACAAGTTAAATAAGCTGCTAAATAGTAGCTTTGGGGTATTCAGTGTAGTCCATCAGCCATAGATCGATGACCATGTAATACAGTACCTCCATCTAACGCGGGTCCTCTCTTCTCTGTGCATGTAGCGAGTAAGAAGGGCGGCGCTGGCAAATCACGAGAAGAGCTGGCTCTGGAGAAGCAGCTGGAGCTGGAGAGAAGGCTACTGGACGTCAGCGGACAGCTCAACTCTGGGAAGAAGCCTGCTAAGGCCAAAAGTAAGTCCTCCGTTCTGCTGTATGTTGTAATTATGAGAAAAGGATCCTGTGATATCTGTCCTTAAATTTACCATAATTTTCAACTAAATAGTTAAACATGGAAATATGTTGTCTTTGTCTAATGTAATCACGTTTCTTTACATAGGTTCTATTGATTTGGTGTTACCTAAATCACACTTAATCATCTTGATTGTGTGTTTTGTCCAGCAGAGAAGCCCACAGTGGCGGAGGCCCACGCCCAGCCGTCACGCCTCAGCGCCAGCAGCTCCTCCTCTGACTCCTCTTCCTCCTCCTCTTCGTCCTCATCGTCCGACACAAGCGAATCAGATTCCGGCTGAGAGGAAGAGAGAGGCTTCTAGACAAACGGGTCATGTGTGGGACCCTGGAAGCATCGCTTCCGACTGCGTGGACTGAACTGTAGTAGAGCTACTGACCTTGGGGGAGCCTCGGGGCGGATCAGAACAGACCACAACTAGGCAGAACTGGTCCGACTCAGCAGTGTAAAACCGAGATGGAGCTCTCCCTGTGCTCAGCCCGGTCATCCACTCCTGTCCCTGGACGCAGAAAGAACGAGGATGAATGGATGGATGGATGGAGAGAGAGAGAGACTCATTGCAAAGTCCTGTCGTTCTGTGGAGAACTGGCCTTGTCGGGCAGAGCGAGGGATGCTCCATCCCCTTTGAATAAAGGAGAAGAGCGATGCATGCAATGGAGGGATAAGGATGCTAGAGCTAGAATCTGTCTTACTTCTCACCGTGCCCCCTATCTTTACGCTGTATAGATAATTTGTACAGTTATATAAATATCTATTTTTCTTTTATAAAGAAGCATTTTAAGGAGCTAATTTATTCCCTCATTCTGGGAAAGATGAACTGGTGTCGGCAGACTTGTGTTTTAGTTCTTGTTTTTCTTCCTTTTTAAAAAAGTGACAAAGAGGGTAGAGGGGGAAACGGGTGTGTGTTTCTGTGTCTGTCTTTTGTGTGTGTGTGTGTGTCTGTCTGTGTGTGTGAATGCGTCACCTATGTGTTTGCATGCACATGCGTGAGTGTGAGATCCGGCACCACAAGTGCAACTATGTGAAGTTCATCGTAGTCTTGACGCAGGCGTTGAAAATCAGTCCTCATACAGAAGCACCTTGGTTCAGTAGAATACAGAATGCATGCAATACGGAGGAGCTGACACACGTCCCTGTTGTACATCTACATACTCGTGTACTATGTACTACTTTACTGCATCCTTGTGTACTCATGTACTTCTCTGAAAGGGTTGGCCACTGTACAGAAATGTGATTTAGTTAACACGTGGGTTTTTAGTTGAAATATATTTCTGTTCTCATGTTGGCTGTTTTTTTCCCCTCCCCCTTTCTATTTCTCTGTAAACGTGTGTTGCTTTTTTTTTCTTCTTGTGACCAATCTGCTAATAAATTGTGAGGACGCGTCTTGTCCACTCACCCGTGCCCAAATAACACCGTGGTTCTTTTGATTCCTTTTGTGGTCGGTTCCGTTTTGGTTTTTGTACGTCAGTCACAACACATTTGATACGAGTGAAGTTGGTTGGTTCTTACATTTTGACATTGCATTCACCTTTAAACACGAGGTGATGTCTCGGTGCAGTTTGGGTTGGTTTCCCATCGGCCATCACCGCTGAATGCCGTTGGTGTTGCCATAGCAAAGGATGGCAAACAACTTTGTCTTTAGAACAATTTGGCCGTTGCCAACTACGACAGCTGAAAGTGTATTCTCCGTTTTAATTGAGTCTGGTGAAGGAGTGAGTTTCCTTATTTGTTGTGTGGTAAACAAGTAATACCAGGTTGGGAAATGATCACCACCTGCCAGCCACTTTGGCAGGTAACAACCCAGCCTTTTCTATAAAGCAACTTGGCTGGTGAAATAATGCAAGTGGCTTTTGAATTTTGGCGTCCAACGGCCACTTTAACTTTAACCAGTGGATGCGAGATGGTTTCCTTCCCTGAGTAATAATGATGCACTGTTTGTGTTTTGGCGGTACTACTAAACTCGTTTTGTGATTTAGGTAGGTTTCCTTTTTTGAAAGATCATTTATGGTTTTGTGATTGAATTATTTGTGTGTGTGAAGTAAGATATTTATTTAGGAGGAATTTGAGTGGAGATGATACTGAAAGGAATCGTGCGGTTTTACGTCCAGAAAATCTGCTTTTGATAAATATGTACAGATTTAAGGTAACTCAAGTCAGGATGCTAGAAGTGTACGTGTATTTTACAGTCCTTCAGCTTTGGAGCATGTTTTCTTTTCTGTCAGTGACTTGGTCAACATTTTTCGTTCCCCAGCTAAGACGGTTGTTTTTCTTTGTTATAAGACAAAAATACACTTTTCTGAAGTTTGTCAGAAATCTAAATGCCTCTGTACTCGACTCCACCATTCATCTGAACACCTGTACATAAATAAACGGAGAAACGTTCATCTTTTTCAACAACTGACTGTGGCTTTGTCTTTTGTTTGGGGATTATGTATTTTTGAGGTCATATATTGAGATCATGTGAGCCTAGATTGGCCAATGAGTTTTCAATCCAAAAATTAAGGAAGTACCATTTGAAAAGAGTGACATCTACTCCTACATTTTAAATAATTATATTCTGAAGGGCGCACACTTGGGAAACGTCTTGTTTGACAAGCTGGTCGTTTTTACCTGTTTGATTCACTATATTTCTAGTTTTCCCCCAAAATTGATATGTAGCATTTTGGAAATGAGCTCTGGAACTGTCGGATGCTTCCTCTGATCAGCTAATGAACTCGTATGGGGTCCAGTTTCCCTAATAGGCCGCTACAGAACAGATGGACTTGTTGGTTTCGGGAAACCCTTCTATAGGAACCAGTGACAACGCATCGTGAAATACCCTGATTGGCTGATGAGCTGAAAACGCCCTCCATAACTACTTCCTCTTAGCAGATCTATGTTTGCTATGATTTTGTTTCTCTCTGAGGAAGTGATTGATAAAGGTTAGATAGTTGCTGCAGTTTTTCCTCTTTTCTTTTGCTGTGATTTTGGACAATTGGCGAGAGAAAGAGAAAATGTTGCTAAAATCCACCATCCTACTGTTCCCGCTGTGCTGCGTCCTGACCTGCGTCCTGCCCTGGCTCTCTGTTGTTGGTAAGGTAACACATTACTATGGTGGATACAGGAATATTAACCTTCACCCGCTAACAAGGCAAAACAGGATCTACCACTCTAGTCCAGGATGAGGAAGTAAACATTACTGCAGGAAAATGTTAGATTTTTTCCACCTGTTGCATCTAAAATGTATATTCGTTTGGTAATATTCTGAATTTGTGAGAGTGATTTAAGGGCGGATTAAAGGGGATTGCTTTGCATAGCACAGATTATGACGCCTGTGTTTGCATGTGTGTCTAATTCTAAATAGTAACATTAGAATAGTAATGTTGACAATTGTGATTGATTGATGAATTGATTTAGTTGGCTGATATTGATATAAGGGGAGATGAAAGGGGATTGCATTGTACTTTTTGTATCACAAATGAGGATGCCTGTGTGTGTGTGTGTGTTTCTGTCTCTCTGTTCTAGATGGCCACATGTTCCAGAATGTGGTTGACTGTGAACACAGTAGAGACGACCTGTCTGATATGGTCTACCTGGTGCAGCTCGTCTTCAATCAGAAGTTACTCGCCTATTACGACTCCAGGCTGAGGAAGTACACAGGCTATGGGGAGTATGGGATCAGAAACGCGGAACGTTACAACCAGCAAAAAGATAAATTGGCGACCCGCAGTGTAGAGCTGGAGACCCTTTGCAAGTTCAGCGCGAGGTTCTATAACGGGACAACAGTGAGAAAGGGTAAGAAAGGGACATTACACTATCATACATGTGGCTGATGCTTCCCAACGGACTGTCTTCACCACAGGATGTAAAGTTCATGCTCTGATGAAGGTCCCAAACATTCGCATGTTTGTTTGACAAAATAAATAGCTGAAATAGATGTCTGTCTATTTTGTGTTGAAGATCTGTGTGTTTGCTACGTTTTGCCTTTTGGACATTGGACTGTGGAATGTAAAGTTAAGTTGCTGAAGTTGATCCGATGTTGCACATTCAAAGCGCCTCCATACATATAATTAATACATATAATATATAAGATATTTCATAAAACAATATACAAATATATGGCTTTTAACTTAGGCCATTTGGTTGGATGCTCACAGTGTCTTTACTTTATAATTCACTTTTAATACATTTGTTTGAGAGGAGAAGATGACAGAAACAAAACAAAAACAAAATGCATAAATGGGAAATAAAAGAAATTAAAATAGTCCTGATGTAGAAAATGAATTCCATGGGGCTATCATGAAATTAAAGGGCGTGTCGTGGCTCTTGTCCAGTCCCTCCCTCAGTCAGCGTCAAGGCTCCGGTCCAGTCTCGGTACGGTACCAGAACCACCGTGGAGTGCCGGGTCATGGACTTCTACCCTCGGGACATCAGGGTCACATGGCTGAAGGACGGGTCAGAGGTCTCAGAGGGTGTGGCCTCCACAGACACACTGGCAAATGGTGACTGGTCCTATCAGGTGAGTCGTACATAGATGCAATGTGCAGTATCTTGTGTAGGAGCCTGAATCCCAGTAAATAAAGGGTCCATGCACAACTGTGTGTTTCCTGTGCGGTGTGAAACTGTCCGTTGTTCATGGATTAAGACATATATAGAGGAATATGATTGGCTGAGAGAGGGTGTGGCTGTACTTGGTGGTACATTTGACTTTATGAAATAATTTTAAAAAACGATGATCATCATATTACAATTGAAGAATTATGTTTCAAAATGCGATATGGCCTCTCCAAGGACCAAAACGTTAAATTACTGGTGTAAAAATCGTAAAATGCAAAAACTAAATAAAGTGCGAACAGTTTAGTTAAGTGTTGGTTTCTGTACAGACCATCCCTCTTTTCTTCACTTCAGTAAAAGTGACATTATTGACCTCAAATACTGGAAAAAAGTACAATATTGATAAGTAACTGTCATTTGTTAGTTCCAAGACTGTACTCACATCATCACCACAATTCCCACCAGCTCATCTCCTACCTGGAACTGGTTCCCAGGCACGGAGAGACGGTCAGCTGTAAGGTCGAACACAGCAGTCTGGAAGAAGCCCTGGACGTCCCCTGGGGTGAGTTCTCAGTGTGTGTGTGTGTGTGTGTGTGTCTGCTCTACCCATTGAGCGACACAGGGAATAGAACCCCAAACCTTGCCTCGCTCTGCCCATTGAGCTGTGACGAACCACAGCTGAAACTGAAAGGCAGCCGTCAGTCCTGTCTTATCTAAGAGCAGATGAATCCCTTCCTCAGACGCCTCTGCTCTGGCTGCCAGACTCTACAAGATGGCCGTAGGTCTGTCTTTCTTCTTCCTGGGTGTGACGGTGGCTGCTGCCGGGGCGTTCTACTACTACTGGGAAACACAGCGTGGTGAGATACCAGCCACGTGTCATAAGAGTGTTGATTGAAGGGACATTAACTAGCCTTTAGCCCCTTTCACACACTTTCATCCAAAGTGCCTTACAGTATGATGAGTGAAATTAGTTTGGCTTCAGTGGGAGTGAATCCCTGAACCCTGGCATGATCAATAATATGTTTGATCATTAACAAGTGAATTTGAAATTGATTGATTATTTGCTTGTTAATTGATCGCATGCCTGTATGGGCCTTACACAACACCATTACATCTGTATAGTCTTACGTCTGCAGGGTTCACTGTAACTGCATAGCTGTCATTAACTTATTCAAGTTAATCTTTCTCCAGGTTTTACTGCCTTATTCCCAAGATGGAGTCGGATATCTTCCGCAGAGAGATAAGAAGATCTACTGGACTGCTGGCTTTTCAGCGCCCATATTCAATCAACCAATCAATCAATATAGACTTTGCTCCTCTCTTTTATAAGGTTTGGATTGTATTCTTGTGTAAGTGCACTATTCTATGTTGTTTGTCTGCAACCTTTTGATTCAGTTCTCAATAAAAGTTCAATAAAACTTGATTGTACCTGTGAGTGCTGCCGGTAAATATTATTCTGTATCTGCCTTTCTTTTCAACGCTTTCTACTTTTTCCCTATTTATATATAACTTATATATATATATATATATAAATAGTTTTTACCATCTTTATTCTTCTGTGTTTCTTTTTATTGTTTTCTTGTTGGTATATACAGTATTTTATGATTATTTTTCTTCCTGTACTGAATTTTAGATACGATAATACGATAAACAAAAGAAAATAATGTAACAATATATGGCCGCCATGACGCTTTCTCGTCTGTTTCTATAGTTCTCATTCTGTCCACTAGAGGGCGTCTTGAGACGGTTTCTATATAGAAATCCACGGAAACCCGCCTCGATGTGCCCTCTAGTGGTCACAATGAGAACTACACAAACAGAAGAGGGGAGAAAGCGTCATGGCGGCCACCACAAGACTCGTATCAAGGTTGACGCTCGTCACTGGTAAGTTTACGGTGAAACGTGCAACCTGACACTCTGAGAGCTGGTAGAGTTTTGAAGAAGGATGTTTTGTTTTATCATTTAAAGTCTTTGTTTCCTGTTCGTGATAATTGACAGCTGATTGGTTAACTTTGTGTTGGAAGGTGTTTTCTACTCGATACACATGACACATGAAACCACGTGGGTTTGTCCCATTTACACGTAACGGACTGATGAAATGGTGACAGTGGATGAACAGCTGGATAGAAACACGTCACTTTATTTAGAAGGCAGAGTGAAACCACACGGATACAGACAAGGGGACGTCTGGGGGACAAGGGGACGTCTGGGGGACGAGGGACGTCTGGGGGACAAGGGGACGTCTGGGGGACGAGGGACGTCTG
>OMOT01002815.1:7171-26212 GCA_900312575.1 Acanthochaenus luetkenii
CCACCCCTGTCCTGCAGTAACAGCCCAGTCACAGAAAAGTGACGTCCTGCCGCTAAATCCAACCCACCAAGGGGCAAAGCTAGGCCAACCGCCCTGCACACACACACACACACATCTCCTCACAGTCCTGTGCCTCATAAGCATCCCATCTGGCTTGTAATCAATGTGATGTACGTTCAGTGACCTTCTATCGCCCTTGCTACATTGGCAGGTCTCTGCATCCTGGTTGAGTGTGTGTGTGTGTGTGTGTGTGTGTATGTGGGTGCACGTGTGTGTGCAAGCGGTTGTATGTGTATATTTGGGAGTGAGATGGCGTGTGTGCAGGTGAAGAGATGGAGGATCGTTACCTTGTATATTGTATTTATATCTTAAGTATTCTTTTATTCACCACTACCCCATAGTCTGTATTTGCATTTTTTATTTTTTTTACTATTTCTTATTGTATGTAATGTGTTGCCTCTTTTAAATTCCCATATAAAGGCTGTGATACATCAGGCAATCTTTTGAGCATCATGGCGGTCAATTGAAAGTGAGACACAAAGAAAAACATGCAATTGAGATTACCTCACATAACCAATGTGAGAGTATTGAGAGTGTTATCTCCTTGGGCAATGCCTGAAAAGTTGCATGACAGTATCACAGCCCTAATAGTCCGATTCACAGATTATTTCAGGATTCTGTAGAGATTATAACTAAATCATGGTACAGATATGATTCCAATGACAGTGTGTGCTGACACTGATTGCAGACAATATGTTATACTGTGATAGGAGGACCGGCAGTATGATGATATCTAACAGAAATGTACCACATTTTACTTTTGACACGTTCTCTTGTCCCACTGTGTTTTTCCTCACTCTCCGCCCCACCAAAACACTTTACGCTTCGTGTAGATAAGAAAAAAATCACTGCCCGATTTACTGTGAAAAAGCATTGTTACTGTCTCTGAATGTGAAGATACAATAAAACACTATTATTCCACTCTCATTTGATCATGTGGGAGAGGTATTTGGTAAACAGTGATGTGCAAACGCTACAAATCCAATATTTGACACTGAGTGAAGGTATGAGGTATGCACAAAGTATGCACATGCATGTGTCTTTCGAGTTGTGTGACTTCTGGTGTGTAGCAATTTCAATAAGGTTTACCCTAACAGCTTGGTCACTATAGTGTATTGGAAAGAAAGTATGTCGGCGCCTTCTATTGCCTACTATGAGTAGTACACCCTTTCATCTTCCTTATTTCAGTGGCGTCTTTCTCACTTACAGTATGTGACTTCAAATGTGTGTTTTAATAGAGGTGATAAAGTATGAAAATGGTCTTTAGTTCACTCTTATATTATTATAAAATAATATTGTAAAAAATACTATCTCCATCTGCTATTAATTTAAAAGCCAAATTGAATTGTGATAAGTTAGGGATTTGTGTTCTTTCTGTTGCTCACAGGATGACACATCAGTTACATCCAATCAAATTCCTAAAACAGGATCTTACACAGACTCAGTCACTTTGATTCACTCATCTAACTTAACCAACTTATAAGGTCAACGCTTATGGAGAATGATGGTGAGCTTTGACAATTTTGCATGGTATACTGGGAGTGTGGACGCTGTGTTTGGGATGGAGGAATGTCTAAAACATTGCTGGGACCCAGTTTTACAGCCATACCAAATATATCACTGAGTTATACTGGTATTTAAAAAAAGAAAGTCCAACTAAATTTAGCGAACCTCCACTGTCAATAATTCTGACATCATGTGAAGCAACCGTGACTGCTCCTATAAATTCTATAATAAAGTACGGCGGCTGACACCAGCAACTCGACAGGCTTACATTTCACTAAGCTGTATGACCAAACGTGAGAAAGATTGAGGAAGTCTAGGCCACTGTCTGCTCACCACTTCCCTTTGATTATAGTATGGGTGTGTCACATCCATAATACTTTCTTTATGTAAAGTAAAAGGTTTAAATTAAATAAAAAAGACATAATGAAATAAAGAAGACTATTGCTCTTGCCGCGTAATGCAATGCATTTGGTTGGGGTACCTGCCCACCTTCAGTCCTGCCCAGCTTTTTGTAACACTCTTAAATGTGAACCTGGTAACATTTGTACAGACTGCATAACTATGTACCTAAGTATCATATTGTTGTAATAATAACAAAACCTGTAGGCATTTAGCATAATATACATGTAGCATGGTCTTAATTTTGTCTTTTATATTTTCCAAGCTGTTAATAGTAAGGATACAGAAACTTGTCTATATTTCATTCAATAAAGTCTGAAAAAAATTGTCGTGTTTATTTACCCATGAATCTATTTTAATACATAATAAATCAATCACAATGAAGATATTGTTTACCGCATAAATAAAGATTAAAGTTTACATTCAGCTTGAACTACTGTCCCTGAGAAACATTTTACCAAAGTAATTGTCTAACTCAAAAACTATTGAAGCAGAATACCACTTTCAAATCTTGATTACGTTATTCTCATGCCTAGGACATTCACTGCTGTCTGCCATGTACATTGGTGTCAAACTGGTGTACAGCTCTATGGGAAATTTACTTAAATTGAACTTAAAAAGGTGACTGTAACCTGCATGATAACAGATCATTAATAGACATAAAAGACAAGACAAAAAGATCCACAATTATGAAAAAGTTTTTTTTATTGTTCATTCTTCATTGAAAATAAAAGAGAAAATTGCTCACGTTCCTGAGAAAACAGAAATGTATCACAGTAGATGTCAAACTGGCTTTGGGGAGTTTGGGGACATTGTGCGCACTCAAGTATGATGGGTTAGGGGTTTCCCTCCCAACTAGCCCTGAAATTGGTGTTTCGATAAACATAAGGTGACAAAATAGACAATGCAAAGCCTCTCATCTTGCTGAGATACTAAAGGAAGTTTAGATACATACAGACCGCCCATTCACATACAAGACTGGTGTGGCTGAAGAACAACTAAGACTTGAACTCAGGAAGGTTTCAGACTTTACCTATAAAAGCTGTGTGTATGAATTTTATCAATTGAGCTCTGAAAAATGAACTTCAGTAGTATAGTATTTCAAACCGCCTAAACACAACAGGCTTGAGACAAGACACAAACAAGAATCCTTCCACTTTTGACAATACAAAATATCAACAAGCGTGTTTTTTGTGTTTAAAAATAAAACTGAAATGATGGAATTATGGTTATATAATTGGCAAAAGACCCCACTAGTAAAGATACCAAAGTTAAGTTCCATTTTGATGTCATCCTTCCCTCTTACCAGACCTGAGTAGACATTAGGGGACACTCAAGAAAAACAGCGCCATCTAGCCAAACAATTAGCAAATAACAAGGAGCCAATCATTACATTGCATTCCCCATTGCAGTCATTGGAGGTTTTTAAGCACCAAAGATGGAGAATATTGGACCGGCCACTTAAGCCAAAAACAAGCCACAAACAGCTTGACTCCAAATAATAGTTTTTACAGCAGACTGCGTGAAATTAAACTGCTGGTTAGTAACATAAAGGCCATGAGTCAAAACAAAACAAACATGTATATGCATACTAAACATACTAGGGATGGCATATTTTCACAGAGTGATTAATAGATGATTGGATTGCTCGAGTCAATAAATTCAACAAATCTGTCTATATATAAAATACTAATTTAATACAATGCATAGATTTATTAGTAGTATGTGTGGCCTAATTAACAGCCTGCTGTTATGAAATAGTGGCATTTGCAAATTACTTTGCATTTTGGACTCTAGGATTAGCTCTCACTGCTGTCAAGTCATGGACTAATAAAACTATTAACTATAATTCCTCATCTGCAAAAGGGCCATACGTGTTAACAAAGCTTGCAACAGTGTCCCATTGTGTAGGCGGAGTAGACTTGAAGAAATTTGGAAGGCCTATGGAAGAGTAAGTACAATACTTTTTGGTTAGAGAGACCATAGTTTCTCCAAAAACAATTTATAGATATGTGCTCTATCATCACACAATGAAATTACATATTTACAGTAAACAAGTCCATTGTTATAGCAATAAACACAACACACAATGTAGCAGTTGTTTTCCATTGGCAGGAACGAAAATAATACTAGGATAGTTTAATAATAAGTCTCCCTCCACTGACTTCATCTCTGCATTAAAATGTCTTGAGGTTTTAGAAAACACTTCCATCTCCAGAAGTGATGCATGATTACCTCAGCAAGTCATAATCACCATCAAAATGAAGTTCAGGTTTGCAACACAGGAATCAAGACATCGATGCTTCAAATTCAAAAACGAGTCTTATGTTGGCTGATCTGTTTGAGATTCTTATTGGAAAATGTTTAAATTGGTGGTGACGTTAGGAGGGGTGGCTGGTGGGGGGGCCTTCCCCTTCTGATTATTAGTCTAATTGTTTGATTTGAAATGATGAATATGACAATCGGTCACCTGCATTTTAATGTCTGTCTAGTGGCACTTTTGTCATACTTTACATAGGCATGTAAAAATAACAAATGTGCGCCGTTAAGGCCTCATAAGAATTTCAATGATTCACATTTATTGGACATGAATGTAAAGATATTTCACAATTTTCAATAATCAGTAGTATGTGGAAAAACTGTCCCTCATTAGCCCAATTTTATTTTATTTTTACTACACCTTGCGTCTATTTTATTTTTTATATTCCCATGAAATATACAGAAATGAGTGACGTATCAGAGGACAGTCATACTGTGTCAGGTAAATAGAGCTATAACCATGTCATTATACGTTTCTTGCAAACAGGAAAAGAAATGGGCATGTTAATACTGATTTTTGTTAAAGTTGACTCCGTTCTCCCCCATCAAACTGGCATTTGCTGACACCCCAACATGTTTTCAAATTACCTCTGAACTAACAATCGAACCTTAGCATAATATATTTCACATATTTTTCTGTAAAGTGTTTATCATATAACTATTATTTTTGTCATGTTTGGGCAACATTAAAAGAACAAGCTTAAAAAGCCAGAATGGTTTTAAAATAGAGAAAATATTTGATACTTTTATATTGGACCAAATCAGCAAGATGGGCAAAAAGCTTTCAGCACAAATTGGTCAAGAGGGGAAGAGAGAATTAATAGCCTAAAAATCCCATCAATTATTGTACAGCAGTAACCTAGGCTATTATAAAAGCTCAAACAATCAATGATATTAAACCTAAGGCTTGTCTTACATCTTGACAAATCTTAAAATAAATGTATCATGCCCATCCCTAATACATAAACTTTCGCTATACCAAATAATTCCATGTCTACTTTAAAAAGCGATTCGCTTACTAATATACAACCTCTGCAATATAATGTAGTCTTTGTAAATATAGCACTGTATATAAAATTAGAAAAGCATGTCAAACAAAAAATAAGGGCTTTTAAAAGTAGATTCAAGCAAATGATATAATGGCAAAGTTGTACAATATTGTACAGGACTGACAGATGTATCATGTTGTTTCTTCAAACTGTAACCCATGTGTTTTACAACACAAAAGATTGCAGTGCAAAAATAAAAAGTATCAACTGTAAACATAACAAGACAACAATGGTCACTCTTGCTCTAAGGTTTCTGTTGTGACCAACTCAATCTACCCAATGGCCAAACACTTATTATGGGCGGGAATTGCGTTTTAATATGGTGTTGTCAGGTGGAAGCCGTACTCACACTTGGCACAGTCGACATAAGCAAAGTAAAATAACTAAATGGATGCAAATAATGGCCAGAGAATGGAGTTTATGGTATCCGTTCTGCTAAGCCACAACTCCACCTAACTGGCAAATGGAAGACATGGGTAATTTCCTACTTATATGCTGCCAACTCAAAAAGGAGTGCTGATTGTCTGAATATACGCTGTGTTTTTAGCTGGAATCACAATTGTATGCCTGTTCGTGATCATCCACTCCTTTTTGACCATGGAGAAACAAGTCTAGTGCACAGTCACTGTGAGTGAACGTTTTTTCTCTCTTGCTCCCGCTGAAATCTAGAGCGGCTAGAACATCTAACAACATGCTGCGTCCTCCGGAACTGTCTCAGCTTCCTCTTCCTTTTAAGCTGAAAGTCTGCCTGTGCAGCTTGACCACAGACAACGGTAACTTCAAACAGAAACCAACATGTGACAGCCTAACGTGTGAGAGGCTAATACCAATGTACAACACCAACAAGGAAGTGATGAGATGAAAATAAGTTATATCCACTCCCTCGTTGGTATTAAACTTAGTCTTGAATCAAAGATTATTTTAATATTTGAGTGAAGTTGGATTACTCCAAATATAGCTGTAGGCTATATATTGAACTTTTTTGTCATGCTCAAATGACAATTGTCAAAAGGAGCCAGTTGGGACTTAAGTCCTAAAGAATTCCAAAATATTGTACGAAATAATTAGTTTAAGTAGATATAGAGAACCTCCAACATACATGCCCTGACTTTAGCTTACCCATTAAACATAATTTAGAAAATAAACATATATGCTAAAAAGGACAAAAACATAGTTTCGGTACTACTCTACAAGGATCTCCTCGGTCTTTATGGGTGCTAGTATGGTGTCAGAGTTGGACAAATCAGAGCCTTCATCTTTGGAAAACTCCTCACGCTGGAGCAGCAGCCCTGCCCCCGTGGGCCCCTGCAGCCCCACTAATGCCCCTTGGGTGAAGCACAGGTGTTTGATCACCTCATTGGGACTGGAAAAGGTGGTCTCACAAATGTTACACTTGTAGGGCTTTGCTGAGCCCAAGAACAGCACCTCCATCTGGCTGCTGTCGTCGCCTGCAGCGCACAGTTCCATGCTCTGACGGTCCACCATGGTGTAGGTATCAGCCCCCTGGTTCAGGCACACGTGGCGGGCCGCCTGGTTGGCGCGGCAGAAGCTCTTGCCGCAAGCACTGCACTTGAAGGGCTTGCCCGTGTGGATGTACATGTGTTCGCGCCAGTGGCTCTTCTGAATGAACTTACGTCCACAGGTGGAGCACTCGTACTTTCGCCGCTTCACTTCCCGGTCTAAGTCGGTGCTCTCCAGGTTGTCGATGTCTGCAATGTCTGACGGTGGAGGTGTGTCTGCCTGAGACTGGAACCCACCCATCCCCCAGCTGGAAGTGGTCACCTCTGCTCGGGGAGAGTCCAAGTTGACACCTGAAATAGGCGTTTGCTCGCTGTCACTGATAATCTCGACTGCTGTGGCGGTAGCCTTGCTTGCCCTTAGGACCTCCTCTACCTCTGACGTGGTCTGTTCTCCAGGCATGACAGGGGAGAGTGCATCGCTGGGCTCAGACAGGGTCTGTTGTAGAGCATGGGTGTGCTGGAGGAGGTGCTCTCTCAGCAGGCTTCTCTGGTTGAAGCGGGTCCTACACAGATGACAGGAGTAATGCTTCCTGAAGGAGGCGTTCCTCTTCATGATGCTGGGCTTCACATGAAGGATGGCACTGGCTGAGGAAACATCTGTGGTTAGAAAGTCCATTTTCTGCTCCTCAATCGTAGGCTGAGGACCGCTGGTTGAGGCCTCCTCCTCTGGGGGTGAGGAGGCTAGCTTGGACATTGATGAATTAGTGTATGCTGCAGTGACATCTGGCGTGGATGGACACTTCGCCTCTGAGCTGAACTGTTCCATGTCAAAGGGCGAAGAGAGCTGGCGTTGAGTGGACACTCTGTCTGACAGCGCCACTTGCTGGTCAGAGATCTGGATGCCGTAAAGGGAAGCGGAGAGGTTGAGGTTGTGCTCCAGGTGTGAATACACCGACTGGCTGGCCTCCTGCAAGAGTGGATAGGCATGCAGGAATCTGACCCCCTGCTCTAGCCGTGCAGGGTCTATCAACTGGGGAGCAAGTTTGCCTGTGTACATCAGGTTGAGGAGGTAGCTGAAGATATCTGGCTGTATGTCTGCAGCCTTCAGGCGCACACAGTCACTGAAAAACAAAGACATTACTATTAAATTGAGGTGGTGAATTAATAGGCCTAATAGGCTTTCACATTTAGATAATGGTGTCTATTATCAACAGAGGACAATAGTTACAGAGCACAAGTCAATTCAGGTTTCAATGGTCAACAAACAGAGGACAAGACAGGACAAGGAGAACTAATTTTAGTAATGATGAAAACTTGTTTGAGTTACTGCTCATGGTTTGCTGAAAACTGAACATTATACACATACATAAATCTCTGCGGGTCCATATATCCTTAAGCCGGAGAACCTTGCCACAACACGTTAGATGGGAGGCACTGCTACCACTTTTTCAATATTGATACAAGTAACAGAACTCTGATGTGCTCACCTCATTCCATTAATAATAACTCCATTAATAGTATTTAAAATTACCATTAGTTTGAGGGCATCACACAAAGAGATCAAACATTCTTCTGTGTGAGAACATCCGTAAGTCCATATTTCTGACATGGTCCTAATAGGCATTAGGTCTTGGTATTTGAATTTAGTGTTGGGGAAATATTCCGATATGACAACCTAAAGTACTTTAGCCTGGTATTTAGCTGGTATATAATACTACAATTGCTACATCCTTACACATTTACTATACCTGTCCTGGTGGATGAAGAGCATTCTGAAGTAGTTGGAAAAGGCAGCTAACACGGCCTTGTGGGCTTTGAAGAAGACATCTCCTATAGCCACGGTGCAGTCGCACAGGAAGCCAAACTCCCTTTGAGCGTTAAGCTGCTGCAGAAGGATAAGACCATGGTTGGCCAACTCCATTCTTCAACCTGCACAAAGGCATGCACACCCACAGACAGTCACACAGGCACACGCACACACAAAGTCATGCGCACACACATACACAAACGAGTAACAATCAGTTTCCTGTCTGGAAGGAGACCAGAGTTTATTGTGACCATAAAGAGTCAGGCCGGCAGGGGTGATCTAACAACCTTATAAAGGCTAGCTTAACACAACAGTGAAGAATCATGTCACGACTTTAGAGACAATTTGTAACAAACGTAAGAGAAAATAATGGCAATTGAGAAATCTAGGTCTGATCGGTGGATTTAGACACAAGTGTTTTGCAATGATACAGAAGAGTAAAAAACAAATTGTTTGTGAAGACAGACATGGAAACTATTCCTGCTCTAAGTAGACTATAAACAGCTGACATAATAATCAATAACAACCAGGGCGCTCAGGCGGTTTGCTGTGAGGGCTGCCTCAAGTCTGTTCGATAGCTTTGGAGAGGACAAGAGACAGAGCGGCTTCCTTGTTGACCTCTCATGACAACTTCCGGAGCACCGCTCTCACACAACCCCTGTGGCCCATGTCTAGGGACATACAGAGGAAGGGATGGTTAGGACTCGCAGGCAGCCTAGTTAGAACACGTTCTCCCATTTCTAGCACAAGGCTACAGTGGAAAGTATTGGGGTCTGGAAATGAATTTTGTGCATCAGCAAAGGCCAGACCTAACACTTTAAGGGTGCACAAATGGATATAGTTGCAATGTAGCTAAATCTATTCCATACACAACTCTTTTGGCATTTGTTACTCCTGCATTCATAGACATCACCTTTGACCTTCAGTGCCTTACCGGTAGCTACTGAGGGCTCGAACCAATCAAATGTCAGACACAGACCCCAAGGACAAACGGTAGATTAGGTAAGGCTTATCTTGTCTGTGTGCTCAGAACATCGGAAAAACTACCACTTGGCATGACCTGGTTCTGATGGAACCCGAGTCCCCCGAACTCGATCTCACGGGACATTTCGGAGCCCTCCGCTTTCTGCTGGCCACTGAGATGACTGTTGTTGACCCTAAAGGTCGCCACAGGACTGAGAGGGCTTCGGGCCATCACATGATCAGGGTTATGGGTGTTGACACACATTCCTAAGGCACAACTGGTTCCACCCCCTCCACTAGTGGGGAATGGAAACAGCCTGTGGGCAGGGTGACTCCCCAGTCTCACACTAAACACTTTCTCCACGCATAACCTCCACTACACAGCTAAATTAAATACAACAGGGCAGAGGAAGATGGATACTTTATTGGCCAATGTACCGCAGCAAATCACTATTTTAGCTTTCTGCATATTCCTCCCGGACACATACACAAATAGCCCTCTACACACATACGCATTTAATCAGAGAGGTCAGAGTGCAAGCGATGCCCGCAGTGCTGTGCTGCGCTCCTGGAACAGACTGGGCCTCGGTGCCATGCGCAAGGGCACTTCGGCAGCAACGGTGGGCACTGCAGATGGAATACCTGCCACGCTTGAGTCGCTCGCGCCTTCAATACACCCTCATGTCAGTGCTGCGGATTGAACCGGCGCCGGTCACCCTGCCGGTCACCATCTAGTAGACCACGTTCTATAGTCAGAGTATGTTTAAACAGACACATTTTCTGTGTTCACACTCCTTCATCAAAGATCACCACGTCACTCTCTGGAAGCAGTTGGTACACAAACCTCTGCTTTGCATCTTTCCTGTGAAATGAAGAGTGCTTGGTTGCACACATTTCGATTTGACAACAAACAATTCGATTGCACAACAAACTACTGTTGATCTACTACCATCAGCCATCACTTGAACGCTGTATATCGGATAACACGATGCAGTAACCACAGTACCATGTGTTCGGCAACTTGTTTGCAGCAATAAAGCACCGCCCCTGGTGTAGACACGTGGAAGAGTTACTTCCGTAGTGCGCTATTCCGTAACACTGACAACATACCATACAAATATATACGAGGAAAGCCTGTGGAAATGACACGCACGTTTTCCACACACATACACACACAAAAGAAGCGCGATAAAGCGAAAGGGGCAAATAATTAAACGAACGACGTATTCAATAGTTCTGGAGACACGAAACGAGCGAGCCCGGACCCCTGCGTCTGCTAGCGCGAGGAAACGGAGCGTTGACTCGAGACACACACACACACACACACACACACACACACACACACACACACACACACACACACACACACACACACACACACACACACACACACACACACACACACACACACAATATCTGTGTCATGCCGAGATTGTCATCTACAGGCTTGGGAAATGTGTCAGGTGGGCTTCTTTGTCCTGTTTACCCTCCTCTCTCCCTCATGTTTCATCTGTTCCTCATTGTTGTTCTTTTGATGATGATGTATAATGAAGTGGTAGTGTGTGTGAATGAGTAGACTGGTGGATATGGTGGTAGAATGCATTGAAATTTCAATGTCTAAGAGGCTAAGACGGAGCCTTACGTCATCATCGTCTTCTTCGTCTTCATCATCTGACTCTGGTCCCTCTTCCTCAGCTGGGTGGGACACAGCCACAGCACAAGAATTAAACAAACGTTTTCACACCTGTAGTTTGTTTGCTTTGTTTCAGGACTAATATTGATACAATGTTTCCGCTTGGTTCGGTTTGTGTTCACACAGCAACATTTAACCACGGACCAAAACTTGTAAACAAACGCCATGTGCAAGCAAACTAATCTCTCATTGGTCAGATTTTTCCAGGAATTTTGAAGGTCTTCCCTCTGATTTTTCTGTGTCAGCAGTGTTTGTGGCTAATTGTTTTACTTGGAATTCTCTGGTTGATATACCAGTGTTCAGTCTATGAACAACAGTCAGTTTGAACGAGCATCAAGGCTGCGACTCAAAAACAACGTGTCTATGCATCTGATTAGAAAACAATTTCCCCTTTTCGGACGAGATTAGTTTCTCTAGCGGGGGGGGGGAGAACACTCCAGGTTTCAAAACAACAGCGCCAAACAAGCTAAGTGCGAAAGCGTCCTAAGAGTGGGTGTCAACTGGTGGCTATCTCACCTTCGAATAAAAGTCTTTGGATACATACATAGTGTAAATACAACATATATGAAGGGTTTTGATTCCAAAAGCACGTTGAAAGGCATTTTGCAACCTGAACTTTATCATTCAGTATCTCAAAAACACAAATGATGGCTACACATGAGAAGGTCGCATTCATGTTCACCTGTATTTAAAGCCCTCAGAGATATCAGTTTTGGACTACAAGTATATTACCACTGTTGCTTGCTGCCCAAAGTTTTACCACAATTTCACATTTCATTAAGTACTTAGAGAGTATTATACTTGATGTACCTTTTCCTTTGTTTAATACACAGGTTAATACAATGGAAAAAGGCCATTGCGAGTAAATCTGACTTGACTGACCTGAGTTGAGCTGATTGATGATGAACTCAATCTGTCTGTTGTGCTCTGGGTTTTCCTCTTTGCTGTCGTGCAGGATCTCCTCTACACTCTGTATGTGAAGAAAACACATCCAAAGTCACAGTTAGGAATGAACCTAACTTTGCAGTTAACTGTTGGCCACAGTTTTCGAGGTAGTTGTAGAACAGAAAAACACGGACTGGTTTACCATTCATAGACAAAATATACCAACATTTGGATGATGGCTAGTGTTCATTTCAAGCTGCGCAATTCAAAAGATTCAATGTATTGTAACCATGTTGCGAGGTCATGTATAATAATAATAATAATAATGTTGGCCAATCAGTGGACTTTTTGTTAATGCCAGAACACAGTGCCAACATGCTTCATCCCTCAAGGTTTCATCAAAATCAGACGGGTGGTGTCTGAGATATCACATTTGATGAATGGACAGACACAGCCTATCTCACCAGCTCTTTGGCATCCTGACGCACAGAGGGAATACACAGGATACTGTACAGGGCTCCATTCACATATGGACGAATCTGGGAAAGCAAAGTCACACACACACACACACACACACAAAATGACTTAATTAATTAATGACCATGGCATTCATGATGTTGGAAGGTCAGCAGATAGCTAACCTAGATAACTTAGTATGGCTAGATAGCTCTTTTTTTTCAGTCGCAAGAGCGCCAGTCTTCATGATATTAACAACCTCCTCTGGGATTCAGTCTAACGTTACTTTAGCCAGAGATACTGTGGCTCTTTGGCTCCGCCCATTTAGGTTTCATTCAACCAATTCGATTATTTCAGACTCCAGAGGAGTTCTGACTCTGAGAAATGTTTGTAGAACTAAAACTCCAACCTGCCTGTTGCTTAAGGTGCCTACTGTTTTCTTCGCTGGCCTTGCAAACTATATTTCTTTTGGGACAATAAATGGTGTTGTGTTTTGTGTGTTTTATGTGTATGTGTCTGTGTGCTTTACATGTGCTGTGTGCGCATGTGTTTGCGCGTGTGTGCACCGGGTGCATTTGTGTGTGAGTATGTTTGGTGTGTGTATCACCTTGAGGTTCTCGTGTCCCAGGAGGTCAGTCAGAACCTTCAGCACATGCTTGGCGTTCTCCGCACACTTCCTTTTTCCTGTGCAAAACAACCATCATACACACACACACACACAATAATCCTTTCTAGTCTCCAGTCTGATTTTGTATACACCTGCTCATTCTGTCTTTTTTTCCTCTTCTTTGTGTTTTATCATTTTTATGCGTAAATAAATGAACTAACTCCACTTTCATATGACATCAAATGCGGTACAGTATTGTGACATTCTATAAAAAGCAGGCCTCAGGAAATTGAAGTAAAAGTACACTAGAGATTGAGAAAGAGGGAATGTATCTGTATTAATGGTGTATGTGGAGAGGTGGGGTGGGGGTGACATGAACAAAGATACCCTCTAGGTATGATGTAAGAAGAAAGACGTAAAAGGGAGAGTACACTATGAAACAATGTGTTCAGAAAAGCTAGAGTAAGATAACATTTTATTGACAGCCTGATCCCGAGGCTAACCGATAATGGCCTTCACTGCGATCCATAATAGAATTATCAGGAGGTCCTACACAGCTTTGAAAGAGATAAATTGATTTACATTGACATCATGGACTTCTGATGGACTTCCCAGAATGATGCATTGTGGTTTTACACTTTGATAGTTCCATGAAGCTCAAAACCTTCATATGTGCTGCATTTGACTAGACAAATATTTCATTCTGCATCTAAAAGGGCTGTTTTTTACCACCAGACACTTCATATTGTGGGAAACAAATAATGGTATTTTTAAAGGACAGTTCCTCACTCAAGTCCTTGGATGACAAAATTAGATTATTTTGAACAAGGAAGTCAAAAACCAAACTACATGTTCTGTGTTTGCCGTGTATGATGTAGTGTACCTTTTGTGCGCAGACACAGGTTCATGAGTAGAGCCACAGAGTACTCCAGGCTGTAGTCGCTCAAACAGTCAGAGTCCAGCAGCTCATCCACCAGCCAGCCAATCAGCTCATCCTCTATCATGGCCGTCTGCTGGCTCCGCCTACCGAGACATGATGATAAATGACGCATCGATGATCGTGAGCAACATAAACACAAATATAAGCCCTGGAGTGACTTTATTGTTCAAACATTGTCCCATGGTTCTAAGTCACTTGCTTATCTGAATACTACACATATTATACAATGACATTGATAAACTCAAAATGTAACCAACTTTCCTAAACAATTAAAATAAAAAATAAACAGGGAATGAATACACTCTTGACTACTGGTCACAGCAGCTTGTGCAATCCAAAATTCTACAGACACTTTCAGTATTTTACCACTACTTTACTAGATCTTTCTAATGGAACTGGACCTCCAAATGATGGTTAATTACCTACTAAAGCAAATAGCCATTTTAAAAATGTACCAGTGCTTGGCTGGTGGGTTATTTCCTAGCTTGAATACAAAAACATGTTTAGTAGCCCTTCTAAGGATACCTGAGGCTGAGTTTCTGCAGGGCTGCTAGAACATTATCTCTGGTCAGTGAGTCTTTCTCCTCATTCCTGAGAGCCTCTGTCAGGAGTTTCAGCAGAAAGGGGAACTGGGAAAGGTAGACCCGACCTAGAGACAGTAACACAACACGGGGTCAACACTTAGCTGCAGCTTTAAAATAGAGTATGTTATTATTCACCAGACTTGTCATGTATTTATACTTTTAACCCCCAAAAAAGTAATTGGTTAAATCCCCTCGCCTCAGGAAACACGGATCGAATTCCACCACAACAATAGTCATATTTAAATGGGTGTTAATATTTCACTTCTATGTAATCATCTAGCGTCAATGGGGCACAAAACAATGGCATGCCATGGTATACCAGAGTAGATTGCAGTAACTGCAGTTAAAATATTTAGTTATTTAGTTTATTATTTACTGCAATTTTGAAGATGATTCAAAATGTTAAGATAAAACCCATTTTGACAAAAGGTTTTTGTACTTCCTTTACAGGGATGTAATTAGTTAACATCCATTCTCATCATAAATGGGAAAAGTTTGAATAGTTGCACATTCTCTCTCCTCTGTTACCAATATCACTTCACATAGGTTTTACCACAACCACTTTCTGCATGATGGGTAAGGTACTGTGTCAGCAGAAATTATGATATTTTTCTTCGCAAAATGTATTACAAAAATGTCCTTCCTAGTCAATGGCATTTTGCTGTGAAGGATCGTTAGCAGTTGTCCTTTCACTATCAAAGATCCCGTATGTAAAGAGATAACATAAAAGGCTACAGAGCTCTTCCTTGAATCCATACTTCCGCATATGCATCCAATAATACCGGGACTGATCTTCAAATGTAGTACTGATAACCAAATCAAATGGCATACAGGTGAGCACTTACCCTCTGCTAGGGAAGCAAATGCATTGATGAGACGAGCCATGTATTGGCAGACAGTCTTGTTCTTCGACCTAATCAAGTGAAGCACGGGTTTCTGTCAAGACACGAAATGTAGGGTTTAAAAGTGCTGAGAGGTTGCATTGACTAATAATAATTATAAAATAATAATACATTTTATTTGGAGGTGCCTTTCAAGACACCCAAGGTCACCTTACATGAGGGTATTGTGTGCAGTTTACTGATGAAAAAATGAAGTACACTACTTGTGTCAGTCAAACTGAGGAACTACCTCCCTCACATTTTCCAGCTGTACCCATCTGAGCTTAAGGCCAAACTTACAACCCAACACATCACGAAGGCAACCGGGTCACATGACATGGGAGAGGTCACGCAATTGCCCTAAGGGCATGTATTTGACCATTTCCAAACACAGCATGTTCATGTTTGTGATTTGATTACAACCAACCCCAGCACTATTGTAAGGAAGGATAAAGCAGTTTAATCTCTAAATGACTCCAGCGTCCCATGTGGCTCGGAGCACCGTGGCGAGCGAGTACACACACAAAGAGTGAGCTGTGAGGTGAGGAACATTTACTCTTCTGAAAAGGGATGGTCTTTAACATGTCGCCCCAGGCCTGTAGGCTGGATGAATGGGAATTGCTGGTATGTCTGAGAGAAATAAATAAAAGGAAAAACAACAACCAGCTTGAGAAAGACAAGCCGCTCCCGGGCTTCTGAAAATCTTAGGAGAAATGTGGAATATGATCTCGATGAGTTTGGTAAATGACATGGGAGCTACTGCTACTTAATCTGAGGCGCGGGCTGTTTCATAAGAAGCCTCCAATCAGATTAAAATGATATGTCTATTGAGGGTGATTAGTCATATTAGGTTTCTTGTCAAGAACATGATTAGAACGGACAGCCGAGTGTCTATGTCATGAGAGTCCGGCTATGACTCAACCAAAGAGTACATGACCTCTTCATTTGTCCTATCCATCCTAAATGTATTATGGTTTAAACACCCTGGTAGTAAGGGCATTCTTAGGACCCAAAATATTTAATAAAGGGAAAACCGATGTAACAGCCAAAGGAACTCAATGAATGATGATTTGAGTGTTCACTTCTGATCACTTTGGAAACCAACCATCATTTGAAGGTGCTATTTAAAAATATATATATATATGCGTCTGGTGAACACTGGGATTCTTCAGGCAGTGTGTCCAGTGTGGACACAAAGTTATTTTCCTGCCCTGCCTCTGATGGCTGTGTCTACTCTAATATATTGTAATAAGAATAGGATGCTAATCCCACCTGTTTAGTGCTGTCGCAATCTAGCAGGTCGTTGTCGATGTAGGCCTGGAGCACCGAGTCTCTCTGTTCACCCTGGAGCGAGCGAGTCAGCCTCTAAAAACAAGGGGAAACATGCACAGATGAAGACTCAAAGACTGGACAGGCAAAGTGGATGAGTAGCGCTCTCCTGACAACTTCAACACTAGCACTAACATATTAAGTAGAAATGTATGGATGAAAGTATGAAAACAGTGTGGATTACAGCATTAAGAGGGCGTGCAAAATAGCAGCAGTAGTACTTGAAGAGAAAAAAGATTGTGAAATAAGTGCAGTAGGAAATAAGGGAAAATTACCAAAAATATAAATATGTATGCAACATATAACAAATGAGAGGAATATGAGAATATGAAGAAAAACAGTATGACAATTACAGCATATGTATTATTACAGGAATGGATAATTTTAAGGCCTATTGATGCCTGTCGGTTTTAGCATAGTTTCTCAATTTAAATTCCACCATTTTCTTATTGATTCAGGGATGGAATTCATTTTGGACACCCGGTGCTACTCCTCACCCAGCGCAGGGACTGAAGCAGCAGGGACCTGAGCCTGTCTGAGCCTTCGACCAGGTCTTTCTTCAGCTTCTTGTAGTTCAGAGAGGGCAGCATTGGCGCCTCCTTGGGTCTCCTAGAAGTTAGTAGAAAACTATAACTCAGCCATGTGATCAAACAGTACGGATGAACAACATGCATTCATCAGGGAATTGGATATTCTGAGGGGGTTGTAGACAAATGCTCATTTTTGTTTGAGTAGACAACCTGCTCAACTTTAAGACTTACTGCAGTGCAATAGATGCTCGTAGCATTGAGGAGACCTGAGAGAGAGAGCAAGAGAGGAATACAAAGAAAGAGAAGAGTAGAATATATTAAGTGTAGTAAACCAAAACCATACGACTGTCCGAATGAAATGCTATAGTCAACATTTTATAGGCAGAAAAAAACACCATTGTGGATTCATGCCTACTAGGAAAGCAGTCATTCGTCCTTACCATCTGGTCCCCCTACTTACCCAGCTGCGGTCTCCATCTACAACAATGAGGTTAGCTACTGTCGAGGTAAGTCACTAGTGGTTTGGACATGCGTACGTCATGCTTGAGGTACATGCTGAATCCCCAGACATACTCTGTTTGGCAACAGTGCCCATGCAATCGGTGACAAGTAGACGTGGCCAATTCAATGAGTAAAAAGGACCAGAAAGGGGGTTAGTGAGAAAGAACCAATACCCTTTTTCTGTTAGCATCTCTCTTCACCTGTACTGTAAGCCTATATCTGGTAGTATTAGAGAAAGGGAAAGGGGGCTTCTGAACAGTGAAGTATAGCATGAAGGTGGTGGTGGTGTGTGTGTGTCTTACAGCTGAAAGGGGATTTTGGGCCCTGAAATCCAATCTGAAGCCTGGGTGGTAAGGCTTATAGCAGGAGTGGTGAAAGGTCAGTGGAATGATCCGTGTCGTCTGAATGTGCAGAAGGTAATGCGGAAGCAGGGACATACAAGGATACCTGGATTCCTTCCTGGATTCCTTCCTCTCTAAACATTTCATTTGCCCTGAAGCGTGCAGGAGCGGCAGGTGAACACGTTTCGCTGTGACATTTGACACCCTGACCGAGAGCGACTCCCAACTAAGGATTAGTACACTTGTGTGTTAAGGACAACAGCTAAGCCCTGTTCTCACGTCTCCATCGCCGCCTGTTAGCAACAAAGCCACTAGGCTAAGGTAAATGTATAGGGGGGGGCAAACAAAAACCTTTCCTTGGCAATGGGGGAAGGCGGATGTAAAAACTAGAGCAGTGAGGGGGCCATTTCTATATTTTTGAGATAACTTTGATTTGAAGGCCAAATTGAACCAGCCATATATACAAAGCAAGAGCTTAACCTGAATTCCCTGACAATGCACAGTTTACAAAAGATGTGCCTCCACTATCTTCCCCATCTTTAGCCTATCTTCTAAGCATTTACTGTTATATGCCCATGGGGACAATGAAAGGTCGTCCATTGTGGATGTTATTGTTGCCTGCTGTATATCCAAGTCTAATCCAGCTCTGTGAGTTTTGGTTTCTCCCCGTAACCAAAGAGACAGTTGAAAGAAAATTATGTGACTCAATATTATGGAAGGAAAAATAATCT
>OMOT01002828.1:3486-15447 GCA_900312575.1 Acanthochaenus luetkenii
TTTTCTCAGGAGGGTGGCTGGCATCTCCCTTAGGGACACGGTGACAAGCTCAGTCATCCGTGAAGGAGCCAGTTGAGGTGGTTTGGGCATCTTGTAAGGACGCCACCTGATTGCCTCCCTAGGGAGGTTTTCCAGGCACGTCCAGCTGGGAGGAGACCACGGGGCAGACCAAGGACTAGGTGGAGGGATTATATCTCCACGCTGGCCTGGGAACGCCTTGGCATCCCCCAGTCAGAGCTGGTTAATGTGGCCAGGGAAAGGGAAGTTTGTGGGCCCTTGCTGGAGCTGCTACCTCTGCGACCCGACTTCGGATAAGCGGTTGAAGATGATGATAGTGTTTAGTGTATGAGACACTGTGATGTCTTTAATCACAAAAGATGAAAGAGTGAGGGTCGCACATTGGAGTGAAACTCCAGTTGCTAGGCCGAATCGAGTATACTTTCATCTCATAATGTGCAAAATACTCTTGCCCATCTGATGTTTTCTTTTGCCCATGCTGGACAGATCCGGCCGTTCTTCTGTTTCGGAACTCTAACTAACATGAGACAAATTATCGGCCTTCTGGAGGCTCCAGTTACCTCAAAGGAGCTCATCTCTGTTTCCCTGACTGTATATTTAGAAGTACATCACATACTGTGAAACACACATGGCACATTCCAAAAATGAGCCTGTTCCCCTTGTCACTGTAGGGGGACACTACATATATTACTTATATTACTTATTATAATAGTTAATTTAGCCTCTGGGTTTGAAATAGTTAAAACGCCCTGACAGGCTAGTCTATCTGTACAGTTTTAAACTGCTTATCCAGTATGAATTACATGTGTTGGAAATTAATTAATAAGTGAACTAGTTTAACATGATGCAGATCAGAATCCCTGGATCCATGATTGTGTATCTGCACATCAGTGATAGGCCTCTTACTAAACTTAAATATCTCTCTCTCTCTCTCTCTCTCTGATGATTATTGTGGACGACCCGAGTGTGACATAATGTCCTAGGTTTGTGCTTCCCAACTCCTGTGTATTCCGAGCTATGGATAGCGACAGCTGGGTGAGACAGGCGAGGTGTCGGATATGAACTCTACCTTTCTCTCGCTTACTCTCTCTCTCAAAGTCTATACTGAAATATAGTGTAGTCGAGGAACACAGCATGATGGCAGCCCATTGCTTTACTACATTTTTGGTGGTTGTAACTATTCTCTGTACTTTAATGGTGCATTGGCTCATCTTCTCTGTCTGTCGTCTGTTTGGTGTTTTCAGCTGTCTAACCTTTACTGCACTAATCTGTACACCAGAGTAATCTTCCCACATTTAACATATCCTGAAAACTTTTCTAAACACTTGTACACCCATACTGCAAAAAATACATATCAAATTTACTTCCAAATATGTTTAGAAATGTGTTTCAAAACAACAAAACAACAAAAATCCATGTACATATCGATGATATCCATTCAAAATATATTTTGGAGACTGAAAATAAATTTTGCTCCTATGCAATGTTGACAGCATATATCTGCAAGTATATTCAATATGATATACTGTATACAGTACATATAAATATATATTCAATAGAATAGCGCATATTTTGAAACATATCTCAGAACAGTCTGAAGTATAGGTGAAACATGTGTTTTGAAATAGGCTATAGACAGGAGGGGAGAAGAATCATATTTGTCACAACACCTGAATTACCGTGTGCTGATGTAGATTTTTCAGAGCACTGATATGGACATAAGCAGGGATGTAGTTAGTGAACCCACCCAAACTCAGTTTACCCACCTTTTTAGGCTGACCTAAATCTCTCTGACCTAAGTTCAAAGCACACATCATACTAGGTAGTATCAAACTGATGAAGATGACATGTTACGGTACATGAAGATATTGTATTTTACGGAAAGATAAGCATACTTTTCTAAGTATAATAGTTTTTTGTTCATATTGGTGGTTGTTGGCCTTATGATGGCCTTTATTTGCCAATATAATACTGGATATACTTTTAAGATCAGGTAACCGTTTCACAGGTTTTGCCCCCTCCCCTCATAGATTAAACTTATTTCAAACACTTATGTACACCAACTCATTCCCTATCTCCTCTCTTCCCGCATGCAGTGGAATGTCATGAGGAGTTACAGTTGATCCGCAAAATGTTTAAAGGCTACAACAAGAACATTCGTCCAGCGGTGGATCCCAAAGACAAGGTGGAGGTTCAGATCAAGCTGACCCTCACTAACCTCATCTCCCTGGTGAGAGCTCATTCTTCCTACCTGCTGCAACATAGCACTGCTACACATTCGAAAGATATGTTCTAGTTCCCATGAGCACAGAGGATTCCAACAGCTCTATACTGCAAATACACAGGAGTTCACCCTCAATCCCTTAGGAGAACAGAATCAATCACCATTGCTGCCCAGAGTTTTTGACAAAAGTACATATGTCAGTGTTATCTCGGGTTCAAATTCGTCTCTTTGTGACTTACTGCATGATCAACACCTACACCTCCGATTCATACTACTTATCCGCTTCTGCTACAGAATGAAAAGGAGGAGACTCTTACGACCAATGTGTGGATTTTGATTGTGAGTTTTACCTCTCTCCTTACTTGTATTGTTGTTCTTTTTTGTTTAGAGCATTTCTTCGCAAAATCCTGGCAAGGCTTATGTTGATTCATGTTGATTTTCTTTATAGGACTCAGTCTCTCTCACTTATTCAGCCCTGCGTTGTGTCCTATTGGTGTGTTTACGTCACTGGTGACTACCCTTCTCTCAAATGTCACCCACAGCAATGGACTGATTATCGCCTTACCTGGAACACGTCTGAATATTTCGGCATTGAGATTATTCGAGTGCCATACTATATGGTTTGGCTACCTGACATCGTCCTTGAGAACAAGTAAGGGGGTGCCATCCTGCCTCTTTCCCCGGCTTGCAATGTCATCATATTGCTTTTCATGCCTGTATAAAGTCTCCAGTCAACTCTTCTCTCTCTTCTTTATCCCCATTCTCTGCAGCATTGATGGCAAGTTTGACGTGGCGTACTATGCCAATGTGTTGATCTCCAGCAATGGTTGGATGTATTGGCTGCCTCCTGCTATCTATCGCAGCACCTGTGCCATTGAGATCACATACTTCCCGTTTGATTACCAAAACTGCACCCTAGTATTCAGGTATACAATGATATAATTCAACATATTAGTTATATTCTATTCTATTGTATACTCACTGCCCCTTTCCATCCTAGGTCCCAGACGTACAGTGCCAATGAAGTGGTCATCAGCTTGGCTGTTGACGAAGACGGGAAGACTATTGAATGGGTGGACATCGACCCTGAGGCCTTCACAGGTGCATGCATGTCCAACACTGTGTGTGTGTGTGTGTGTGGTCAGATCCAAACACTGGCACCTGATTGATTATGCTATCGTGAGGCGGGCTGATCTCAAAGACGGGCTCCTTACGAGAGCTATGCGAGGAGCAGACTGCTGGACAGACCACTGCATGATCCTGAAAAAAGTGTGAGTGTGTGTGTGTGTTTGTGGAGTCTATTTCTTCTACCTACCCTGGCACTCTAGCCTAGTATGTTGTCACCCTTTAGAGAATGGTGAGTGGGCCATTGTCCATCGTCCAGCCAGGAAGCTGATCAACGCACGTTATTCCCCGGATGACCTGGAGTATCAAGAGGTCTCCTTCAACCTGGTCATCCAGAGGAAGCCTCTCTTCTACATCATCAACATCATCCTGCCCTGCTCCCTCATCTCCTCCCTGGTCGTACTGGCCTATTTCCTACCTGCACAAGGTCTGTGATTTATTCCCTAAGGCCATTACCACACAGATGATCAGGGGTAGTATTACAAGGATGTCATAGAACATCCACACTTGCATAATACGTTGCTGCACTGTTACACCACGGATATAAAAAGAAAGTCTTCTCATGAAATTTGTGTCCGCTAAATTCAGCCACAAGCAAATTGAACAAAAGAAATACAGGCCAATGTTTAGGGCTAATTCTAAATATTGGGACAAATAAGGACCAGTGTTTAGAATTAGCTGTAATATAAGCAGTGTCGTATAAGCATCCAAATAAGAGCATAAAAGCCAATTTGAAAGTACAACCCACTGAAATTCTAGGGAAACACTGGTATTCCCATCACCTGATTGTTTGTGGATTTGTTTTCTATGAGTAACAAAATTCTTGTTTCATCTTGGACCCAATCCCTGCGAAGCCAGTTGTTTAACTATTGTATGGTATTTTTATCCATATGCCACTTAGCATTATTTCGCTGCACAGCGCCTGGGCGTATTTTAGTCCCCTAATTGGCAGGAGAGCACGGCCCTCCGTCCCCTGACTCTCTGTTCTCCCCACAGCTGGGGGACAGAAGTTGACGGTGTCCATCTCTGTCCTGCTGGCTCAGACTGTCTTCCTCTTTCTTATTGCTCAGAAGATCCCCGAGACATCTCTCTCTGTCCCCCTCATCGGCAAGTGAGTCAGTGTGCGCCTGTGTGTCTCATCTCCTACAACTCCTCAAGTGACATTTCACCGCAGCGTCCTCCACTGTACAACCCGCTCTGGATCTCTGCAAGTTATGCTTTTATATCTTTAATCTCCTCTAATGTCTTCCTCAGGTACCTGATCTTTGTCATGTGTGTGACCACTCTCATCGCTACCAATCAAATTGTGGTGCTCAACTTCTCCCTGCGAAGTCCCAGCACTCACACTATGTCCCACACCATCAAACGTGTATGTCGATCCTACGCCGTAGAGTCTAAAAAACGTTGTCTATTCAAGGGTTCATTTATGCGGACTGACGACTCTTACCTTGTCCGTTTCCCTCAGGTGTTCCTGCAGATGGTCCCTCGCTTCCTGGGCATGTCCCCGCTGGTGGATGAAGGTGAGGCGGTAGCAGTGGTAAACGGAGTGAGGGAGCGGCGGCGCAGCTCCTTCGGCCTCATGCAGAGAGCAGAGGAATATGTGATGAAGCAACCGCGCAGTGAAATGATGTTTGACAGACAAAGAACGAGGCATGGTCTCACACGGTCGATTGGTAAGAATCTACTCAAACTCAAACTGCTCAGTCTTAAAACTAGAATTGCTTTTCCCCAGCCCTTAAATCTAACCAGTCAATAAGCCCCAGTCTGAGTACATCGTGTTTTGGTATTTACACAAACATTTCAGCTTGACTACTTCTTAGTCCGCTAATGTCATAAATGTAGCCGGCGCTTTTGTGCTTTCTACTGCTAAGTACGGAGCATGGCACGTGTGGCTCACTGGCAATAGAGTCCAGTAATAAATTATCACTCTTCCACTACTAATGTAAAAACACACATTTGAAGGTTCTAAGAATATTTTGCATCAAATCTATTCATATTGCCCAACATTAGCCAATTATTCTGTTTATCACAGGGTTATTACACCATGTGTGTGTGTGGATTTCATATATGAGTCGTAGTGACTACTTTTGTTTGCCCCCACACCATCAATGTTGCCCATCTCTGCCCCAGCTAATGCTGTGGCATGGCATGGCATAGTGTAACTGTAGGCGTCTCCTTCCCTCTAGTGGATGACATAGATGTCAGCACCACAGCCAACCTATATAAGAGCTTAGCCCAAGCTGCTCCCGAGATCAAGCAGTGTGTGGATGCCTGTAACTTCATTGCTGAGAGCAAAAGACAGCAAAACGATATTGGATCTGTAAGTGTTACTTTCTAACTGTCTAGACATGAGCTTTTAGGAAGTTTCAAATGTAATGCAAATCTCTAAAACAATATATACAATTAAAGGATGATTTTTGTTTTTAACCATGTCTCTTTCACCTTGATTTACAATTAGGAAATGGAAAGCTGGGTACTGATTGGAAAGATGATTGACAAGCTGTGTTTCTGGGCGGCCATGCTCCTCTTCACCATTGGCACAGTGGCGATCTTCCTAACAGGACACTTCAACCAGGCGCCAGAATTTCCATTTCCTGGGGAGAACAAAAGATATGTACCGCATTAAAAAACCTTGAGCACTCTCAAAACCATACCAAGTGTCATTGCACCTCATGCTGTCTATAAGAGTTAGCGGTCTTGCTCTTTTCCTCTCAGGCCATGATTCAGGTTTGAGTTAAGTCTGTGCAGCAGGGATTTAATACCAAATCTGTGTGTGTCCATATTCAGTCCTCAGCTTATCTTTTTTTAAGCGCTCCTCAGACATGCTCATCTTATGAAGGACAATAGAACTTCAATTTCATTTCATGTGGTTCTTCATATAATATTGGTTCTATGAAGCACAATCTCTTTTTAAGAATGATAAAATAATCAGATGTGACACTTTTTCTCTTTGATTAAGCTGACATTCTATTTTATTTGGGCAACAGCAAATAGCCCAAAGCGACTACATTTCTCACAATTAAAAGCAAGTGCTTTCAACAGCAACGACAAAAGAGAAGAAAAGCATGTGAGGGGCGTTGAAAAGCCCATTCCTCAAAAACATTCTATTGACAAATTGACAATGCTTGGCCACCAAGAAGGCAGGCATTTAGGATGCACCGCCTAAAATCAAGGTTAGGTAAACACGAAGCCCAAGTCTGAATACAAACACATTTCCCTTGTCTTACGGGAAGAAGTTGCGCACGTAACCAGCCAACTCTGAATCAGAGCCTATTACTACTATTACTTATTTATTAGGAAGTCTTTTTAGAGGTAGTTGGCTATGAGGGATATTGTCTTGATGTCATTGTGCTTTTTAATTTTTAATTTGGTACATCATGACTTGCTTAACCATTTCTTATTATAATGTGTGACTTACTGTATATCCACATATATTGAAAAGCCCATGAAACTTTTTTCATTTTTATTTAACCTTACATTTGATGTCAAAGCAGCTGTGTCTGTGTCATGGCAATATGTGATTCATGTACAGTATGTCTGATACTCTACTGGGGTGTTTGTCCCTCTACTGTATATGGTCACTGTGAGAAAATGCTTATGTGACAAAGGGCTTTACTGTGATACATTCAAAGTAAGAAGACCCTATATAGCACTATATACAGCTGTGACATTTAATGTATACTGTCGCATGGTATAAAATATTGGTTGTACTTGCTTTAACATTTTCATTTGGCTGAAAATGGAAATTCAGTAGTTGGATTATCTGATGCGTCTCTGTTCATCCTGATAAGAATAAAATAAAAACATATTTTTATCAAAAGACTGTACTGTGGCACTTACTAGTAACCAAGGAGATCAGAAAAAGTCCACACAGTGCTATGGCTACATTCCCTGAACCAACCCCAAAAAGTTGCACATTTGTAAAATCATCATGATAAACATGAATAAGATGTGCTTATATTCAGTGTATCCAATGGTGTTTATCAATTAAACCACTTGTTTTCCAAGCTTCCCGTGTTTTTATTTATGCTCTGCAGTTTTGTGCTGTGTCCTTGATCTTAATGACAAAGTTCAGAGAAGGTCATACTTAAATGTGTATTATATAGGATCAGTATGAAACATTATGAGGCGTTTAAGATGTTAGTATAGAATACACAAGTGTGTTTTATTATGTCCTACTTGGCAAAATGCAGCTTGTCGAAAACAGATGCAATATGACGTCTCCCGTTCTGAGGATTAAAAAACAGTATATGTATGGAAAAGTCACTCAAAAGATTGATTTCCTTCTCAAAATCGACAGTGACTCTCGGCGATGGACTGCTACGTCTCTAAATCCAGAACTGGCCCTTCTGTGTAAGTGTGGTTTTGCACTACCATGTGGCGTGAGCCTGCACTGCATCCAGCACGGGCAAGGCACATTTCTAAGTAACTAATCTGTTCAACATGTCACTGTTATTCATTTGTATTTACTTACATCTTGGGGACATTTGAACTGGTTACTTTAGTCAGTCCGAACCACGAAAATAACACCAAATTCATAGTCATAGCAAATGTGGGCTGAAGTTGTGACAGTGATTCAGAGGCAGTGCTGGTTGTCCGACTCTACAGTTCACCAACAGTGAGTGACAGCTTGCACTCAATCAGCCAGAAGAGAATCTGTGTTTCAACAGGCTTCCACAAAGTTTGTCCAATGTCCCTAAATCCACTGTGAACTATTTTATTTTGGGCAACGGTCAGAATAATAGCGTGGTTGGTACTGTAATGTTTTGTCACTGGTACTGGCTTACAAATCAATATCCAAATGTAGTCCTGTTCCCTGTGTCATCGCATATGCCCCAATAAATGTTAATCCAATGCTGTGCTCCCAAAGAAACAACAGCAGCTATGATCAAGGGTGTAGTGGAAGGTGAACCCACCTAAACTCAAGTGACCCACCTTTATATTTGCTAAGTAGTATCAAATATATGATGACAGCCTATACGTTGCATGAAGATAGGGTCTTTTAAGAAAAGGCAGAATGATTTTCTTAAAATATAATTGATTTCATATTGGTGGGTGTATGCCTTATGATGAGGTCATAGGTTACCCACCTTTTTATTCACCACTGCCTATAATGAAATATAGACTAGGCTACATTTAATTATGGTTATGGTGCGTGATGACCACCTGCACACCGCTAGAAGCAACCATTGGGCAGCTAGATCCGGTAGACATTCTTCCTTCCACAGCATCCACTTTAACGCATCAGCACACTATAATGGCACCATCCACAAGGGTTGGGAAAGTAGATATTTGTTTATAAACCGGATAGTTCCGGTCCTAAACTCTGACTGGCTGCGTCACGTTGGAACGTGTTGTAAAACACCCAGTGAAAGCAGAACAGCTATTCTAAATAGACATACTCAAAAACATACAAAACATACACACATAACAGGTAACAAAAAGCAATGACAGTGGTCTTTTAATATGCCCTGTCCCGTAGGTCCCGTAGGTCACTGGCACCCAGTGCAGGGAGGCCAAGACAGGAGACATATGAGACCCAACAACTTCTTAGCTGTTCCAAAATCACCGTAAAGCTCGGCCTTTCGCGGCATATCACTTAAAATTGAAGATTAGTGAACACTGTCCCTTTACAAATAAATAAATTGAAATGAAATAAACTGCCTTTTCCCAAAGTATTATAAGTTTAGCTAAGAAGCGAGAGTGCAATTCCACTTTACAATAACGTTAAAAGCTCCTGGGCACTGCGTTGTTGAGTATGATGCTTTTGAAATCGAGGACTTTGTTGTGAAACAGAACCCGGAAGTTAGTTACGCTCACCTGAACACAGAGCTGCGTCTCAGAATCCAGCCAATATTTTGACTGTGGTATGCTACTTTACATCAGTCACAAATAGGGATGCCCCCAGAAACCCGGTTCTAAACGGGAACCGGTTCTAAATTAGTATCACTGTAAACATAACAATGTAATTGAAATACTATTAAGCAATGACAGCACTTGATTATATGATGATTATAGAAACTTAACAGCGCGTTGGTACGTTTCTAAAGATTGTGACCCCCCTCCCGCCCTTTGTCTCACAATGGTGTGATCCCCACTGCCCCCCCCCCATGATGCAGGTCCATGTGTGTGTGTGTGTATATGACAGTCTGTCGAAGGTGGCTGACCTCAGGTAAGTAGCTCAAACAAAGGATATGTTAACATCTCTCAATACAATAAAACACATTTAGAATCGTCACCAGTCTTCATTTTCTCTGTGTTGAATTACAGGTCGCTCTTTATGTTCGCTATCAGTTAGCTGACGTTTGCTAGCTTACGGTAGCTACAGTAACGTCAACTAGTGTCAGCAGCTGTTTGAATTGAGTCACTGAGAGAAGCTAGCAAGGCAGTGTGGTGTTCCTTAGTGTGTTCGTGTCTACCGTCTGACACTCGCTGCGCTACTCTTGGGTCCGAATAAACTACAAATTTACGTGTGTGTTCTAAAAGTTTGCGCTGGTGATTTACTAAAAAGAATTACCTAAATGACAACAGGTGCAAACGTGGTGGAGACAGCGGTATGAGGGTTCTGCGTGTTTAATGGTTTGCACCATGGAGAGTTTGGACAGGCAACAGAACCACAACCGCTAAATGAATTAGAGGTGTTAGTGGAAGAGGCAAATAAACATCTGGATGAGCTACAGCAAAGAAATCTGAATATGACAAAAAAAGAACACTATATGGGAGATCATCTGCCAGAAGTAAACTGCCAGTTAAAGCAGTGATGAAGAAAAGAGGGAAATAAAACACAATGAATGTCAAGTTTGATTTTCTTTAGTGGCTCTGAACATTTCGTTTGGTTAAAATAGGCTACAATAAATATTAGAGCTGTAATGGATTGTTTTGTGAGTAATATGTTTTTCAGAATGATTTTGCTGGGCGTAACAATGATACCAATACCAATTTTGCTTGGATAGGAAAAGAGATTCTGAGAGAACTAATGCTGTATATTGTACGAGGAACCTTCTAACCTGGTGCATTATTAAAATATTAATGTTTACATTAAGAACTGACCCCAAAGCAGTTACATTAATGTACTTTTTATTTAACATGAGCAACACACTACAGCAGTGTATCAGAAGAGAAACGACCAAAAGAGACAAACAACCACATATTAATTAATAAGTAAAAGTAAACCAACAATCAGAAATAGAAAAAGGCTCTGAATTGCTTTTGAAAATTTTATGTTTTTTGGGAACATGTTGAAAAACAGTCTTGTAAAACCTCTGGACATTGTAAACTGTAAAGTCCATGAAACTAAAGCCCCTTCATGACTGCTGTCTCACTTCTTGGAGATTGTAAGGCTGCCTTCCTGGAACTGGGGAATTTCCCACCACGTAGTGAAACTATGACGCTTGAGTGACGCATTTTGGATAAGAAATTACTTTGAAATCAATACTTTTCAAACGGCATCGATGCCAAATGAGTACCATAGTATGAGCATCGAAGTATCGATACCAGTTTCGATCCGCCCATCCCTAGTGGACATTCCTTTCCCAATTTAGCCGCATCATTAGCAGATGGTTACTGTATGAGCCACGCTCATGATAAGAGCTGATGATCCATCGCATTAAATGTTTTTCTGGTTGTAAATCAGTAGAATAATTAGCGCGACTGAAAACTGTTGTTTAACAGGCAAAAAAATGCAACATAGTTTCGTTTTGTGTCACGCTGCTCTGTGTGTTTGTTATTCTACTCCACGTGTAGAGAAGGTAAAGCGGGGTCGGGAATGACGTGAAATACAGCCGTAAAGCAGTTGTGCTGCTTTTTTTTGCGGCAATGGTGATAGAAACGATGGAGGAAAATATTTACGATAGACATTTTTCTATCGCCGCACGATATATATCGTCATATCGAACAGCTCTACTTCACGCTAGCAGCTAGAGGAAGGATGACAGAGGACAATAATCAAAAAGAACCGATGAGTATCGATAAAGTACCGAACCGATAAGCAGTAGTAGTATCAATAAAATCCTAACGATACCCATTCCTAGTCACAAAACGTTTTATTTTGAAAAATGTGATCGGAAGTCCTGCTGTATCTCCTGTCCGGCTTGACACTGGCCGAACGCAGACCAGTACCGTGCCAGATTCCCCCCTCTAGTCCCCCCATGTACATTCCTGTCTTCCCCGGATGGCGCCCAGTTGAGACTTGTTCTTGTTTTGGTTTTTCATCGGCAGACTCGTTATTATTCCGTCCACTTCTGCGTGTCCCTAAAGTAAACGCCTGTATTGCTGCTTTGCACACAGCTGCTCAAATGTGGAAACAGCTGACCACGGCACTCAAAGCGTTTCCGTTTGAGTTAACGGTAAAAAAACAACACGAACTCCCTTTCCTCCCCCGTGGACAATCGCCGGTCGGATCTGGCACCAACCGGGGAGGGAGGGACTTGAACGTGCAGATCACCTGCGGGGAATACAGATAGATCTCCTCCTCTGATGAAGTGATCTTGTTGTTTCTCTCTCTGTGTGTGTGTGTGTGTGTGTGTGTGTGTGTGTGTGGAGAGTCGCGGCGGGACGCTTCGAGCTGGAAGTAACTCACGTTAAGTACACAGGCT
>OMOT01002850.1:0-10521 GCA_900312575.1 Acanthochaenus luetkenii
ACATCTCCATGGTCTCTCACTCCTCCCTCATCGTCCTCATCTTTCTTCTTCTATTTCCCTCTGTGTCAAGGCTTGTCTTCCTCTCTCTCTTGTTTCTTTCTTCCTCCATTCCTCTAATCTCTCCATTCCTAGTTTTCTGTCTTCCTCTGCCTATCTCTGTTGTCCTCCACCTTTCTACCTCTTCCTCTCTCCTTCCATCACCTTGCGTTCTCTCCTTCCTCTTTTTCAGCACACTGCAAACATCTTGTATTCTGTCTTCACTTAACAGAGCTTTAAAGACAACGTCATGCGACCTTCATCAGGCATCTTTATTTCTTACCTCGCCATTGAAAGAAAAGCTACATAATATATACAGAAAAATGTCTTCCCCCTTAAATATGGACATTGCCTGCAGTGGAACCTTCCTGTCTTCGCGAGGTCACGTGACCCCTGACCCTGTGCTGCCCTCAGCTGCCACTAAACTGTCCAACTGCATTAGCAAGGCCACGCATCACACATGCAGCAGTTTCACTGTTGCAAAACACTATTTCCAGTTGGCTAAAATGGAATAAAAAAACAATTGTTGCTTGGTTGGGCTTGGGATGCAGGGTTACAGCGTGACAGTGTGTGTGTGTGTGTGTGGGGGGGGTCTTAGGGGTCCAAGAGAAGGCCAACAAGCCGTCAATTGAAGGGTATAAATACAGTTAGAAATACTATTTCCTTTTGTGATTTTGAAAATCTTACAACACTGGTTTGTACAGAAATAGATTCATGGAAAAGTCATGGGGAGACATTTAGATAGCTGAGATATTTTAATTGTAAAAGTAAAAACAGCTGTCACTTGACCACAGCTTGTCCTTTCTAATGTTAACTCAAAAGACTATTTCACTGTTACATTACATTACAGCATTTAGGAGACGCCTTTATCCAAAGCGACTTACATGTCATACCGTTGGAGGAGGCAGCCATGCAAGGTACCAACCTGCTCAACGGGAGCAATTTGGGGTTAGGTGTCTTGCTCAAGGACACTATGACAGATTTTTTTCCCGGGAGGAGCTGGACTCGAACCGCCGACCCTGCAGTTGCGGGGCGGGAACTCTACCTCCTGAGCTACTGCCGCCCATCACACCATGCACCACACTACACACAGACACATATATGTTCTTAAGAGTTCTAGTAGTCTTCCAAGATGATGATAGAGTAGAAATATAACCGCAGCGCTACAGTATTACTAACTGAGCAGCTTGGACTTCTTACAGATGTGAAAGATACAAATGATATTGCTGCAATGCTGTATGCAGCTGTAGTGAATGTCTGTTAAAATACAATTAGTACTTTTCCACCCGGCTGTCCACTGAGGTTTTTAACCACATAGGACATCGGTGTATTCTGAAGCAAGCAGACACCAGTACACAGGGTTGTTAGATAACCTCCTTACTAGCACTTCCTATTTGTGGACAGTCGGGTCAAGGCACTCAGTGCTAAACCAGTCGCTAAACTACAGTACGTGTGGTTACACTGAACAGGGTGCCAACGGCTAACTTTTCCCACCGCACAAATGGGTGTGACAAGTTGAAGTTGAAGTTCATTTATTTATATAGCCCTTTAGATCTTACAGAGAATGAGCCAAACTATCTACCTGAACAACAATCAATGGAATTACAGAATAGTATAAGACAAACAGGGAAACAGAACAAGGCACAAGACACAAGACACACAATATAAATTTTAAGCAAACCATAACAAGCCTACCTGTTGTACAAGGCCTAAACTACAGACAGAGTTCAAGTAAAGTACAGTAGTAGCTCAAGTGTGAATGTGTGCTTTTAAAAATAAATGTAAAAGAGAGGTCTGGTTCACTCTCACCACTATTATCTCCCTGTAGACAGTTCTACAATTCAATACTACAATCTTCCCATATGGGACTAATCAAATGGGGCTCCTAATAAATGCAACACATATTATGAATTAATGTTAATATAATCTGCCACATGTATCATCATTGGGTCGTCCTCAGATGGGCCTCCCATCTCCCAGTCTTCCATGCATCCTGCGATCTCTCCAGTAGTTCCCGCTCCCACATCAGTCTTCAGTATGCCCACGAATAATGGAACGGGCCGCCCCTGCGACCGCCGTCCGCACCCTGGGCCTGGCTCCCACCGTGCCAACATGCTGGCTGGAAGCTTGCGATGTCTGCGGCAGTGTCCAGCCAGTCTCATTCTCCCAGCTGTATAGCCAGGTTCATTTATGTATAAAAACATGTATGTTCCGTTTTGTATAGGCTTAAATACATTGAACGACAGAGAATCAAATATTGTGGTGTAGTGTAGCCTAATGTCCTATTACCTGTGGCACCTTGTTTATTGCTGGAATTCTGCAATCTTTCATGCACAAGTTGGGCAAGAAGGAAAAGCTGTTCTTGTGTCCAGTTTGGTTTTCGTTTGCAGTGCAACGTAGCGTGACACGTCGTCTTATTATCAGCCATGGTTATTCCAGATCATTAAAAGGCGGCTTATATGCATGTCCGCTAATCGTTTATGCGATACAGACATGTAAGAGGCTGCTGACAATTAGCTGAACATATACTAGACTAGTCAGTATATTATTCTTGGTTTCATGTTTAATCAGTGACAGCCTACATTTTTATTTTAAAATCTTTATTTGAATATGGCAACATGATACCTCTTTCTACAGTATTTCTATGATTAAATCACTGACAGAGACCCATCCCCCAGCCAATCACTGTGGGCATAGTAAGCAAGCTTGTTCATGAAATATGACATCATCCATAACAACAAAGTCAACCCCGCCCTTTCTCTTAGCTTAAGATTTCTCCCCAGCTAGGACTTTTTACTGCTATTTGGGAGACCTCTTAGGGGTAAGATAAAATATTTATTGGGAGTGCTGGTCCCAGGCCTGTTCCCAGCACTGACACAGCAAAGTACTGGACATGCCTCGCTCTCCGCTGCCACCCCAACGGCCATTATAATAATATATTCAAGGATTAAAGGGGTTTTATCTTAGACACCTATGAATTATGAATGGGAAATTTCAAGATTTAGTTGCCCCGAATTAAACGATTCAAGATAATGTTTCTTTTATACATTTGGAATAGGGCCAGGGGGCAAAGAAGGGGAAAATGCATTAAATAACCCTTTTTCGCTCCCAACAAAAGGAGAAGGAAGAGGAATAATAGGAGGGTGACCTTGTGCCTCTGGAGGAGAAGATGGCTTGATCCAAAGACGGGAGAGGAAAGTTAAAGAACAACACTACACAGAGAGGTGAGAAATGAGATCAAGTTTAATCTCTGGCTGTTGGATGTTGACAGCTTTAGGACAAGTTTCCTTACACACTAACTTTTACTGTACAATCTGGGTATTTTTATGCTGATAGAAACCCAGAACTACTGCATACGGTAAGCTGGTGAGGAGCCTGATTGGGCAGGATAACAATGTACCCAGGATTTGTTGAGTCTATGGTTAAAGCTAGGAGCTTACACAAACTATGGTACAGATCTCTTTCGAAAAGCAGCAAATGGACTGAAAATGTCACCAATAAGGTTGGTAAAGTACATGAAAAAAATAGATTTGTGATGGAAAGTGCTCTAGCCACAAAAGGACAAGTGTCAAACATGATACAAAACAGGCGTATCATATTTTATCATATTACAGACTGTGGTAAAAATTGGTAATACACATTTAGCAGAAGTTGGACTAAAGTTTAATTTAACCTAATTTTAGGGCATACTATTTGAACTGGGAACAAGGTGGCAATATTAAAGTCACTGCCTTCCCTTCAGACATGAGCCACTGCTAGCTGACAACATGGCCAGGTCTACCAAATCTTCATTACTCAACTGGTTAACACAAAATAAAGCAGAAAAAAAAGAGTAAAATCTTATGACAGTGCTTTCTCGTTTCTCACACAAAAAGGTGTCATGTTCAAATCGCCTAATTTTAAGGCTGTCAAACAAAACCGCCCGACTGGAAATGTAATTCATGCAAATCATCATCTTCTCCGTTAAGTCATGACCCATTGGGTCATCAGTATATGGCTCTCATGGGCAAATACAATGATATGTCATCACTCCCTTTAAGTGACATCCTTTGATAATTACTACGGTTTGAAAAATGGAGTACATTCACAACATAAATTAAAAAAGTTATAAAACCAAAAATTGTCTGCAACATTCTCGTCTTAATTAGGGCTGCAAATATAAACTGACTGAAAATATATACTTTCAAAATAAAACTAAAACAAATGTCATTTAGAAAGCAAAAATGAAAGCCATTTTGGCCTCTTGTCCTGGTCAATAACACAATTTAGATCACATTTCACCTTTCCCCCACCGTTTCGTCAAGTTATTTTGCTTGAAACAAAAAGGGGAGAGAGGGCAGTGATCGTTTTTACTGAACAGCACAACCGAGAAGCACTAGAGAATACGATTGTCAACTCAGATCATACCAGACATATATGGAGACAAACTGCAGTAATAAACCAACCAATTCAAAAGATTCCAATTCAAGAGATTTTTGCTTTCTGGAAATGACATTCACCTACCATTTTTTTCTGTCCACCTAGAGGTGTTGGAACCAGTTCCATGGTGTCCCCTGTTTTCTCCTATACCGTAGACCTCTAACAGTTTGTATCTTAAATGTAAACCAGTGAATCGTGTTTAAAACTCAAACAAAAAAATAGTTTGTATAAAAATGCCAAACTGTACTGCACAGTAGGCTGGGGGACACACTGGCAGCATTTAACAACTGGCAAGCTCAGTAGCAGACAACGAACAAAAGCCACGCTGGATGAAGGTGCAGTCCAAAAGTTCCGCAATTTTAAATGTATTTCAGCGTCTATATTTCTGAGTAATTTAAGAGACCAAAAAAATAGCATCGGCTGTGGCAGTAAGGAATAAATCTAGTCACTGTTCTCTTTGGGATTATCTTCAGTTCGATTGGCACTTAGGTTGGCCACTTCCCTTTGGCCCTCCTGGGTTGCATTAGAACTTTCTATAGAGTCCAATGTTGAGTTAACATCTTTGCTGACCTTCTCCTGTGTGTCCTCTTGCACTGGCCCAGAGTCTTTGTGAGCTTCCATGGGGGGGCTGATATCCATCCCATACACAGACTTCCCCCCGCTGAGAAGGTGACTGTGCTCCTCTACTTGGATCTCCTGGCGTTCTTCTACTTCCTCCAGCTTGCGCAGGATAATGGGAAGCTTTGCATCTGCATCAGCATTCTCCAGCAAAGCGATATCGCTTTCCTCATAACGAGGCAATGGAGCCCCCTCTTCCAGCTGTTTCTGGAAATGCAGGCGCTTGGCCCGTCCACTGGCCGATGCCTTTTCCAGGATCTGCTTCTCAGCCAGGCGGAGCTGGATGGCCATGCGAGAATGGAGAGTTGAATCAGGCTTCTCCAGCATAGAGCGGTCCTCCTGAAAGAAGTATGGACAGGGAAAGATCATGGCAAGGAGAAAGGAGGCAAAGAAACAGATGGGGGGGTGGCAAAGGGAAATTTAAGGAGTTGAGGAAAAAAAAGAGACGGTATAACTTCAACATCACATCTCCAAGACCCTCAAGGGGATCCACAACCAATGCTAACCAATTTTAACATGCATTAGAGTCCAGCAGAGAGCAGACTGACCTCTGAGGTGGTCTTGTAGGTCTTGAGGAGCAGAGCAGCTCGGGTTTCTAGGAAAGTCCACAACTTGATCTCATTCTCCCAGCTGACAGGAAACTCACTGTTGCCCAGGGTGAAGATCTTATTGATGGCACGTTCTCCAAGCAGATAGTCCTTCAGTTCCTCTGAAATAAAAAGGTGGACCACATCTTATCAAATAAAGAAAGAAAAGCCAAAGTGCAAGAGGTAAAGTAGCAAAGACTACGTAAAGATAATAGGGTCATAAGACATGCAAGCCAACAAAAAGACAGCCATAGGCCTCGTCCCATTAATGAATGGCTAGTACCTCTTTAGGGCTCGAAATTGCGACCGTTTTGGTCGCATATGCGACCAAAATTGAGTCTGTGCGACCTTGAAATATAATTGGTCGCACCTGTGCGAGTGTAAATAATTGTTCTAGTGCGACCATTTGTTTTCTGTTTTTTTCTTCTGCACTTGAACGTCCCTTTCAGCGCTAGCTAGCGCTACGAAAGCTAACAAGAGTAAGGAACGATTACGGCGTGTGTTAGTAACGTTACTGATATAACGTTAGTCGCTGTGGCAGCGGAAACAGTTGATGGTGATGTATCTTCACCAGCAGAGAAGAAGGTTAACAGTTTTCAGAGAGCGGCTGAAGGACTTTGAATGTCTTCGGTATGAGAGCGGCGCAATTAACGTAACTGTACATTGTGACGCCTGTGGGACGGAGATCACAGGTAACTCGTCGACAAGTACGGAGACGGAACACAAGAAACCCTGTGACGAGGTGACGACGGGTTCAGGCTCCACTGGTCAGACAGTTATTCAACACCGATACTCAGTACATGTAGTTCATCAGTGATTCAGTTCACTTGTAATACCACAATTATTCAGCGTTTCTTACTGTACATGTATGTTGGTTTTCTATTTTAATTGTTATTGTAATGCTGATTATTTTATTAATATAGTATTATATTGTAACCCATGTAAAACAGATTTGTAAGTCAATAGCATGTTATGGAGCTGTGGAGGTCCACTTCTTGTTGGACTGTTTTCAGGCTGTACTGGAAAGGTACAACATGGATATCTTCTTCTGAATGTTTCTGTGTTAAAAGTCCATATAAAAACCAACTAGTTACAGTTGGATTGTATTTCATTAAGAAATGGCTGTATTGTTATGCTGCCACTGAAAACCTCTACCCTGATAATGATATTTAAATTATTTTAGCTTCTTATTTTAACATCTTTCATCTAGTAAGGATCATGTTGGTCCTGCCTGTGTCCTCGGCGCAGTGTGAGACGGGGTTCTCCACACTGAAGTGCATCAAGTCGGACATCAGATCTGCATTAAACCCCAACACGGTTGAAGATCTGATTTGAATCAGTGTAGAGGATCCTCCTCTGGAGACGTTGGACACCTCGGTTTCAGTGAAGAGATGGATGGAAGTGGGACAGAGAGCCAGGAGACCAAGTATTAAATCCTCATCCCAGGATATTGCGTAAAGCCCCAGTTGTGGCCTATCATGCGTTTTTAAGGCTACTTTCACAGTTTTTTGTTACTTGTAAGCCGTACTGTTGTGTTGTCGTTTTGTAGGAAAAATATTTTTTGGTACATATGTTGTTGGTGCTCCTTACATTTTGGTAGGTGCTCCTAATTTTTGGCTGGTGCTCCTAACTTTTGAAGTTGGGAGCACCAGTGCTACCAAGTGAAAAGGTTAATTTCGAGCCCTGCAACTGAGAAAACGGTTAAACCAAAGTTCAGTATCAGAGGCCTCACAAAGAGGAAGTCAACCACTGCAGAGAACCATCCTCGGAACATTTTAGTTTCCGAGTTGCAGGGGTTTTCTTTGGCTTAGGTGTCATCTTTGGCAGTGCAGTGGTTTTACACAACAACCCGGGAAAGAAAACCGTTCACACAAATGAAACGTGTAATTGTGAAGAGGAAAAGATAGAAATCGTTCAACATCTTACATAAGTTACTTCGAGTCCAACAGGTCTGTGGAACTTAAACGGCTAGGCTGAAGAATGTAGTGATAGTAAATGGTGCTATTAATAACCGGTCAAAGTTATATCGCCAGTGGTTTCGTGTACCAGTGAAATAAACAAAGAAGCTAAGTCTGATAAGACAAACCCCCAAGTCGCCCCACCGACAATAAAAACAAACACAAAAAGGTAGCGATCGTGAGATGAAGTTAACCAAGTCAACACAACATTTCAAAGACATTTTATGAATATTATTCAGTGCACAGCCCTTTTCATTTTCTTGACCGAATGCAATATCCTCTTTCCTGAGACGGATGCCTATCCCGCCGTCTCTCATCTGCCACTAACCAACCTGCTTATGTAGAAAGAGAAGATGTTCTGGGGCAGGAGCTTGGCAGCCATGGCCGTGTCAAACACCGGCTTGACTTTAGCAACAGATATGGAGGGGTAGGCCATGCCCAAGACGCCGTCGAAGCGCGCTACAGCAAACGTGATGCCGGGCTGTTGCACCGCCTCAGCAAACTGCTGGCCAGGGATCTGCAGACCCGCCACCTGCAAGCAAAGGGGAAAGAAGGGGAGGAAGAGGAAAAGGAGAAGATGAATGGACAATGTGCCTTTCGACGAAAGGTTCAACACAAAGAAATGGTAGGAACGGCATGATGGTGTGCACTGGATATGGACTGTGGTAAAGTAGCTACCATACGCTGCCTATTTGCCCAGCATAGGAGAGGAATGCAGCTGAACAAAGGGCCATGTGAGCGAATTAGTGTTTCTCAAACTCACAGAGACAGTGTCCTCGCTGATGAAGCCAGACAAGCTGCCTCTGCCATACTGGATGGAGAACTTGGTGCCGTTCTGAACATAGGTGCTGGACTTCTTAGAGTTGTAACGATGATGAAGCCCTGAGCAGAGAAGTTACAGCAGCAGGCAAAATGAAAATGTATAGATTTCATGGGCTGAACGGCATGTTAGCCATGAGACACCGGCAACCGTTTGAAGCAATGTTGATGAGGAAATGTGGGGAAATGATGACAGACAGCGGTTTCGCGCAATTAATTTTTCCTTGTACTTTTAGTCACAGATTTCAATCCCCATCCTGCAAGCTAAACTGCCCATCAAAGATGCCTGAAAATGCTGCCCATACACTATATGTATACACTTATGAACAACATCTTCCATATCTACAAATGACATGGCATGTGACTGCAGTGTGACTGCAATTACTTCTGGTGACACAGAAAAACATGACTGGAAAACACGGGTTTGTCCTTTGTCCTGCACTCAATATGTAATTATTACCCAGGAGGAGGTCGTTAGGATACGTTAAAAATCAAGAATGACAAAAATATCCCTGTTCTTTTTGTAGTCCCTTGAACTTCATTAGTACAAGACTACGTGCAATTACGGTGACGCAGAAATGCGGACTTGTGTGCAATTAGTATAAATTGCTCTGGATAAGGGCAACTACAGCAAAATTGCTCTGATGAAGGTGCAAAAACTGAATACATGCACATTGTGGGCTAAACGCAAACAGTTTGGGAATAATGAAATGAAGAATGTGATGTTTCAGTCAGTGATGTTTGACAGGAAGGAGCTCACACACACACACACACACACGTGAATGCTGAACGAGTCAGGTTTCTCCAAACCGCAAACTCACAGCAGGCCAGGTCCAGGAAGGAGCAGTGGATGGAGGGGACCCAGAGGTTGGAGGAGCCAGTGTCAAACAGCACAGTGAAGTCCTGGGGAGGGGTGCCGATGCTGATGATGCCATAGTACTGGGCCTGAGTGGACAGAAACCATTATGAGTTCTACTATGAAACCACCACCAAGACTGCATCTGAAATATTTTATCATATTCAAATATTGACACTGTGAAACAAAAACTAAACTTAAAGAATAGTTCACCCCAAATAGAAAGTTCAGTCAGTAACTACTCAACCCCTTATCAGTCGAAACTACACTGAAGTCCGTAGGACGACCGAACACAGAGTTATGCCCCTAACTAATGAAGCTTTTTACAGTTTAAAAAAAACAATTTACCTCATTTATCCTATGTTTACTTCATTATTTCCTATATTTACTTCATTATCTCCTATATGTACTTCACTATCTCCTATATTTACCTAATTTGTCCTATATTTACCTCATTATATCCTATATTTACTTAATTATCTCATATATTTACCTCATTATCTCCTATATTTACCTCATTATCTCCTATATTTACCTCATTATCTCCTATATTTTCCTCGCTGACAACGCACTGGTCGCTCACCCTACAGTGCTCTGGCAGAAGACTGCTTGCTACTGTAGGGACCGTGTGCCAACAGTACAACAAAGCATTGTCAGTAATGAAAATTAAAGCATCGTTAAAGTTTGGTAGACGTTTCATTTGCAGAATCCGCTTTGTTGGCGTTTGTTTGTGTGCCAAAAGTGTGACTTTGAGGCCTGTTTCACCGTGCCATGTATGTGTATGGGGAGAGAAATAAACACTATTTTAGATTAGCAAGATTTAATCAACGGAGCAACTATTGAAGTTACAGTATATCGCCAATATTTGGAGTTACATCATGGGAAGGTAACTACCCCTCTACCAAACCTCAATGATGCTTTAAGGAGATAATAAGGTAACTGATGGTCTTTTCAACCCACAGCAATAGTTTGGCTATGAAACACTTGGGACTATGCTGCAAAAGCAGTTTGGGGGGAAATGATGGGCCATGTTATGCTTTTTAGTGCAGTAAAAACATGGTCCTGTTAACTTCAATAGTTTTGGAAGAAGGCAACACCGCTCGCGCTGTGATCGGTGGTCCAATAAACGTCAATGGCGTTGAGCAGTAGTGAGTATGGCTGCGGATACAAGCCGGACAGGGTCATCACAGGTCACGTACATCCATGAAGTTCGTCAGTCTCTCCACGG
>OMOT01002874.1:0-14105 GCA_900312575.1 Acanthochaenus luetkenii
ACAGGTTGTGCAGAACTCTCTATAAAACAAACCGGATAGCACGGAGAAGCATGTGGAAGGACTCAAAATGAAACTGAAACTGTAAGTAAACAATATGTGTTGCATTTGATGACAATTGCATTGAAAATGTATGAAATAACGACATGAAAACAAAATCTGCCACACGGACACTTGGATGCAAAGTTTGACTGTGTGTTTGCTGTGGGGCTGACAGGAGTTGTTTAGCTTTGACTATTGATTGCTTGCTATCATTTGAAAGGGTAGAGTGTCTAGTTTCATATGATACCTCACATGGAAGCATTGAGTGAGTGGATCGTTCTCCAAGCTGCGTTGTAGTGATACTGCCTCTTCAATTCCAAGATCTTGTATTTTGGAACTCAAACATTTGGATAACTGCCTATCAGCTTTTGCTTGGCCCAAATACACTTGGGAGGGTTGTTTTTGAAGCGTTAGATCCCCAGTTATTAACCAAAAATAACTCGCCAATAACTAACGCTATCGAGACGACGGACCCGCCCGCGGGTCCGTCGGGCTTAAGGGGTTAACCAGCTGAAATCAAGGAGAGAAATATAAAATCAGAATGTGAGATGATGGTATTCATGCTCATCGTACCTAACAGAGGTTTGACTTGAGACAAATACATTGAAACATTCCAGTAGAGCCAGATGCAGTAATGGGATCTATCTGTAGGTGTGTTTGTCCACCACGTGAAAGAAAATATTCATTGAGTCACCCGTCACATGAACGGCAGGAATCATAGTTTTCACTCAAAGACCATATTAATTAGACAACATATTACCAAACATTTTAGCTTCCCTTTGTTGGCTACCAGTGCAACTTAGGATTTATTTGGAAAATGTTATTGATCATCAAGACACGTCACTACCTACCGCCTATATCTATATTTCTTTCTAGGCTCCTGCACTACCTTCCAACTTACGCTAGTTTTTACTTGAACAATGTGTTATGTTCTAATTTTTGTTTTCATTATCTGTGCATTTCCTCATTGTATTTTCTTTATTTTTCTTCTTTATTTATTGATTTTATTCACATTCATTATGTATTGCTTACACTTTTATTCATCTTGTAAAGATGAAACTGTTTTCACTTGTGCTCTATAGATGAATATTATTATTAGTAGTAGTTGTACTAGTAGTAATAGTGTTATTATTTTAGATTCCAATATCAAAATATTATTGTTCTGTCTCCTCAGCCCTCAAAAAATAGTTAGTACTTTGTCAGTTCCTATCCTGATCTGTTTATATGACATGTCCTTTCCTTTATAAGGGCCGAGCCAACAAGGTACCCTTGGTGTCATTTGCCGGTGAGGTCAGAGGTCAGCTTTCTGTAGTGATTGACCCCTGGGTCAGAGGTCAAATGCTGTTCAGGTCAGGTTGCAAGCGTGACGGCACAGGTGGACGTTAGGGGTTTAGCTCTTACCCTCGTGAGGGGAGGAGCAGAAACCATAACTCATAAAGGGTAGTCTAAGTCTATTTATAGTCATATACACTAGGTCATTCATCTTTTGTAATTGCACAGCTATTTCTCTGCTCCTATTCCCATCTTTTACCACAAGACCTTCATTCAGTAAACTTGAGCTATAGGCTCCATTCATGTCTTTTTTCTTGGTGAGATAATGCACACAATGGGTTTTGTGTTGGGATGAAGCATAGGAAACTCTATGAGGTGAAGTAATGTAGAAAGGTAAAGGCAGGTGTCCGTAGGTCCTTCAAATGTCATGTTGTTTAGACTCAAGGCCTTAAAAGGCCTTAAATACAGTTGAACAAAGTGTTAAAATTAGTTTTAGAGGTCTTAAAAATGTTTCTTGGTAGGCTGTTTATCCAGAGAGAAATCTGCCAGTCACGCATTTTTGTGGTGATAGGTTTACAGTTGTTTTCACATTTATTTCATTTGCCACATTGGTCATAAATTCCATTCTAACCTGCATTAAATAGGTCTTAAAATTTAACTTGATGGAACTAAGATCCCCAAAGACTTTACATTAAGATCTTGGTAGAAAGAACACAGGATTTAATTTACAATCTAACCTTGTAGTTTGTTTTTTGAACTTTAAAAAAATGGTTAGCACGGTAGTTTAGCATCAGAGTCACTGGCGCTTTTAGCAGATATGGTGCTGACTTCAGCTCTATTCAAGAGAAAGACAAATCGTTTAGTGGTCACATGCAAGGAAAACCAAAACAACCTTATTTTTGGTGGTTACAAAAAACACAACTGGTGGACCACCTAGTTTTTGTAGGCGTCTACTTCTATTGTGTATGGGTTTATACAACAATGGAATAGTTTATGCGCTACACTCTTTAAATAGTACCAGAAACTTGATCTTTATGCTTGGACCATAGCAAAACCCTTTATGGTGCTGTAAAGAACCATTTAATAATATATGAAATGCTTCAAACCAGCAGAACCACACTGGCTTCTTTACCAGTGCTTATGTTAACAAATCAGAGGGTTCTTTGAGTCATGACGGTTCTATACAGAACCACTACCCTAACCAAAGAACCGTGTGTATTTACTGTCTTTTCCACTAAAGTCAACATTCATCCTCATAAGAACAACTCACAATTTGTTTTTGTTTTTGGAATACGTTAATGTTTTTAAAATGGCATTAGAAAGTGAATGTCCCCAAGGTCATCAGCTTGGTCACCAGAAAGTGCTCCTGTGGTAATATGATCATTTTGATCCCCTGCCCACGCCCGCCGCCTCTGCAGATGGTTCACACCAGGAATGTTGCAGAGCACCATGGGATCCCCGCGAGTTGAGGGAACACTATTTTTAGGGGGGTGCTGGAGCATGGCTGCAGGAAAAGGAATTTGAGATACGGCTGCCTGTATGTTCCTCTGTACAACCATGATGGTGGCCTGTGGTTCGTTTTTTACACTCATATGTACTGTAGAAGTCTTTTCATGTGCAGGTATTGTCTTGTGTGTGCAGGCAAGAGATAGACAAAGTGTGTGTCAGAGACAGAGTGTTGGGGACTATATATGTAATGTCGTGTTCATGTCATATCGGATTTATTTATTTGAATACGAGCTACCGACTGGTGAATACTGGGAAATACGGCCTACTAGTGGTAATTACAAGTAGGTACATGCAGGAATTGTTTGTAGGCTCCGATATCTCCCACTTGGTATCACTGATTGCGACAACACAGGCAGCAAACATGGCAGTGATGCCACCGATATCAGCAGCCCATTGTAATAACAATCAAAATTAGCAGGTATATTCACACTAATGCAATCAACTGTACTTACGAAAAGAGAGCTAAATCTGCCGAATCTATTTTACGGTTGATTTTATAGTAACTTGCCAACGAGTTCTTGCTAGAGGCTAACATTTAGCACTAAGGATATGGGTGTTCCAGCGAGTTAAACATGGGAATGCTTCTGAGGTGTCGCAACGAGATGTCATCACATTCTTACGCTTCTTTTGAAACGAGGTGCGGCAGGCTAGCCTAAGCGGTTTGAGAGACTGTCCTGTAACTGCAAGGTCCCAAGTTTGATCCCAGCAGTGGCCGTTTGTCTTGTCAAAGTGTCCTTGAACAAGACATGGTACCCCTACCTGCTCACTCATCAGTCGCATCAGCTAAACTCATACTCATGGTGCATGGGGGATTTGTCCATGTTGCGTAGCTGCATGCCTATGTTTGGGCAAGCGTATGGTAAACATGCGCATGTAGGTGGTAAGCTGCAAACCTCCATTGATGTTCTGTGTGTGTTCCTAGAGGCTTCCAGTGGTGTATACAGTACGGATATGTAGTGTCGCATAGCTCAGATAGCTGCCTGGATGGCTGTGACCTTTGAGACAACGGCATCAGTAGTGGCCGTCAGCCAGAGGACAGGCACCAGAGAGGCTGATTGATGTGACAACTGGGCCTGGACAGGAGAGAGAGGAGGAGGGACTCTCTGTCCTTCATCACAGACTACTTGATCTCTTAAAAGAAAATCCCTTTTCGCTTTCCTCTTCCCTTATTCAATTTTTCCCCCATCACTTCACCCTTAATGATCACTTTATGGCCACAGGAATATTGTTAGGCCTTAACCATTGACATCCTTATGGTTGCCCTCATGATCAGAAATTAACGGAGGCTTGGAGCAAAAATGCAGTAGAAATAAAATAAAATACCTGTGAAATAAAAGTACCATCTTTTTACATTTCACCCTGTTCATTGAGTTGTCAAATTTTCACCCATGAATGCAACTGCTGTCCCCTGTGGGCCAACGCAGGTGATTTGTGGGAGCCTGTAACTGGAGGATTCTTTCTAGTGCATTCTGGGAGAGAAAATGTTGCTGTTCTTGATCAGACTGAAGCAGCAGAAACTGTTGGCACTTCACAAACCACTGCATAAACAAAAAAAATAAAACAATCAATACAGTATGGTATAGAACTCAACAATGGAGGGTGGAAGTTAAACTCATTGCAGACAGACAGAGAGGGAGAAATGGCACCATCCTTTTCTGGAAGACATGCCACAAGTTTCCAGCAGTGGGAAATAAGTTCAAACAAATCTTATTAAAGTTTATTTGCCAATTTGCAATGCAGATGTGTTATTTCAATAAAATGCCTCTGAAAGGTACCAAAATACCCCTAAAAATCCAAACAAGAGGGCCAAAAATGCCCCCTGGAAAATGTACAATTCTTACCCTGGTGGCTTGTAATTTGGACAATCTAGGAATGTAAGCTTATTCTACTGTTGCACTCAGTCACTCAGTTTTCAAATAAATGCCTGAAATGCAATAACATGGGAACCAGGTGGGATGGGACACTTACAAATGCAGAAAACATCCGACAGCTTCTATGACAAAGTCAGATCTGAATGTGGTATCCAGGCCGCCCCATGTTGTTTTTGCTTTGAACACTGGCCTGACTGCGGGCCAATTAGCAGGCCAGGCCACCGGGAAAATTCCCAGTTCTCCCGATGGCCAGTCCGGGCCTGTGGATTGGTGATGATGTGAAAGTTTGTGCCTTTTATCAAGCATTTTGCATTTATAGAAGAGCTCAAAATTACATTTGAAATATCATATACAACCCTGATGCAAGCATGGAAGAGAAAGGAGGAGATGAACAGGTGGAGCTGCAGGGTGTGAGATGATGTTTTAGAATGTATTCATGTAATCATCCATTGTAATGGATTCAACCCAGAAAGGAGAACAGGCAAGGATGGAGGTTGTGTTGCTGCTTGTTCAATGCCAGTTTCTCAGACAAATTAACAGAAATAATACAATATGCTTAATTTCTCATAAGCCTCTTGAGTCTCCTTCAGAATAGTTTTCAAGCAGCTATTCAGCTCTGTGACGTCACTGGCAGGGACCCATCTCTCAGACTTCCAACCGACTAAATGTGAATAAGCATACACATGTATTGCTGATGGACTCATCGGTGCCCGCTGCACTCATCAGCTGCAGCAGGACACCCCGTCCTGCACATCACATGCTGGAATGATACTCCACAGTGATGAACAAGTGGATTTTCATGCTTTAGTTATAAAATGGGCTGTTCAGGAGCTTAGACATGCATCACTGCAGCCATGTTATATTTTTAGGAGCAGGAAGGTAGCAGCAGTATGGAGACAGGAGGAGAGGTGAGGTCTTATAACAGTTTACTGCAGTAAACATAGAGTTGTCAGTGTATGAGCATTTGTGCATCTGCTTGTTTGCGTGGGTTTCCTCCGGGTGTTCCTCCCACAGACACACTGTGCCTGTGTGTAGTACGTATATGATGTAATTAGTACATTATGATGTACTTTATATGTAGTATGTATATGATGGTATGTATGTAAGTCACTTTGGATAAAAGTGTCTGCTAAATGCCATAATGTAATGTAGAGTAGGTAAGAGAGATTGTATTAGCCTGTATTGGCCTGTGAGCTTGTCGTACATCAGAGCAGAGATTTCACATTCACATTCAACATTTTGGTATTGCTGGTAATTGTACTCTCATGGCTTTGAGTGCGATTGTGATGTTTTCGTTTCAGGGGTTTCCGAGCATGCATGACAGAAGCAGAAACGGGGACAGAGAGTTGAGTGACATTGAAGATGCAGGTCAGAGGACAGAGCCATTTCAGCCCCACCCTCTTCTACATTACATTACATTACAGCATTTAGGAGACGCTTTTATCCAAAGCGACTTACATACATTACATTACAGCATTTTGGAGACGCCTTTATCCAAAGCGACTTACATACATTACATTACAGCATTTAGGAGACGCTTTTATTCAAAGCGACTTACATGTCATACCGTTGGCGGAGGCAGCCATGCAAGGTACCAACCTGCTCAACGGGAGCAATTTGGGCTTAGGTGTCTTGCTCAAGGACACTACGACAGATTTTTTCCCGGGAGGAGCTGGACTCGAACCGCCGACCTTGCAGTTGCGGGGCTGGAACTCTACCTCCTGAGCTACTGCCGCCCATCACACCATGCACCACACTACACACAAACACATATATTTCTTCTTATATATATATTTCTATACTTCTTCTATTTGTTGTTCAGGAACAGGAAGTAAAGACACAGGTGCAAGGGCGCAGCAATTCATGCTGGTCCGGATCAGGAATCGCATAACCCTTCCCGATTCATCCCTACATTTTTGTGTTTATTGGCTAGCGTGCCCCACAAGTATACACTCAAGACAGGTAGCTTACACTTCAATAAAGAATCTCACTTCCTATCGACGGTGAAATCTGTCCGGAAATCCCCCAGTCGTGTCTTCTCGATTCAATTTGTCAGCTCGCTTTTATGTAGGCGATGTCGGCCTCACATCAGATTGTAATAGAGATGTACGGACTGAATGACAGCAGCTCCGCGGATTCTAGCATCAATCCAAAGAAAAACTCTTTGAAGAATTCCCTTACTCTGATGTTTTTATTATATTTGCTGATATCAAGAATGTCCAGTATCTCCGAGCTACTTGTTTTGCTTGTAACCTTGAAGTACCCATTTGAATGAAAATCAGATCTGAAGTTACACATTGCTGCAGAGCGTGAAGCTACAATGCCCCACACCCCCACCACCCCCCCTTGTCGTTTAATCCTCACACTATCTTACAACTATGTTGTATGCATGATTTCCTTTTCTGTCTTTTTTTACTCAAAACACATTCTCCTTATCCATGACAGTCAAAGCTATTATAACACTAAACAGTTTTAAATAAATATCAACTAAACTAAACTAAACTAACATTGAACAAAAAAAATGTAATAAAAAAAACTAGAATGAATGAATGAATGAAAGAATTTGATTTATTTATTAGGTTTGGTTTGTTTAAATTTTTGGGGAAAATAAGATATAAATAAAACAAATGCAAAATGCACACATGTACACATTCATACACATAACACTCACACACACACACACACACACATGCTCTTTAAAGCTGAAAAATTCCCATAGTTGGTGAGAGGTTCTTGTAAAACTTGCGAAAGAATGTGTTGCCTCTGTAGGTCTGGTAATTTATAGTCACCCCAAAGCACTCTGGAAGATGTTTTTACTCCTCTCTAGCACACACACACACACACACACACACACACACACATGCATGCCACAGAAACAGATACATTTGAAGTGGAGTTTCTAAAAATCTAATTTAGTAAAGGCTGAACTTGCTGGCAGACAAAAACTAAAGAGATCTCCTGAATAGATGTAGGCGAGAGAGACATTGAAAGAGAAGTAGAGAGAGAGAGAGACTTTGGCAATATTGAATTGTGATCGAGAAACATAGATACAAAGAGAAAGAGAAGAAAGACAGATGAAGAGAGAGAGAAAATCTGACTGATCAAATTAGTTCCCCATATATGGCGATAAGAGTCAGGCTGCAACTTTAGCTGCACATTTTTCTGGGTGATTATTTTCCCACATTATAGAATGAAGAAAAAAATTGTAGCTCCAGATAATCTGTTCCTATTTGATTGTTGTTGTTCTAGAGTGAATCTCGTTTATTTTGTCGCCTTCTGCTTTGGCAATGTATGGAATCAACATGCTGTGCCAATTAAACACCCATTGAATTCAAAAAATGGAAAGGATAATGACCAGAAACAAGTTCTTGGTTGAATACCAGGAAACAGCCCTGCTCAGCTTGGAGCTATTATTCCTATGTTTCCTTCTCTCTCTCTCTCATTCTCTGAATCAATTGATGAACTCCCCTTTCCAAGCACAATTACCTGTAACCATGGATGAAACCGGTTGAGACCGCACAAATGTTTCCCGACAAGACAAAGGGCCTCTTATGCCGGCTGATCCCCAATCAGTATTGAAAGTCCCCGCGATGACGTGAATCGATAAATATGTGTGCGTATTGTGTGGTGGTTACGATGAGAGGGGAAAAGTGTGAGGTGCTGAAAGATTATGTGCACTGATGGTTCGTACTGTACTGTACTCAGTGGGATTTGGACGGATGTGTCGGGCTCTTTCGCTGTGCTTTTGTGTTCGTCATCTCAGAGACCTTGGGGATGTTGCCGAGCTCTGTTCGACGTTGGCTCATTTTCCTTGGCACGGTCCAACAAAGGAGGAAAGGGATTGGGTTTAGATGCACTGGCTTTTATAGTTTGTGTTTGTGTGAGGGAATCAAAGAGTCACAGACGGAGAGAGAAATAATGGATATTGTTGTATGTTCACTTGTGTTTGTCAATATGGGTTTCTGAAGACCAATGCCGATATATTTGTATTGACGCAATATGTTATGCCGATAATGAAATGTGAAACCAAAAAATGAGGTACAGTTTAGGATTTGTGCTTTTATCATGGTAAAAGGACATTTCTTTGTGCTATAAGCTGCACTGTGACAAAATGTCAGACCAAAATGTCAACACCAGAATCGCCCCCCATATTGGCTTTTTTTGAAGGTCAATACTGATGCAGATGTTTTGAAGCTGCCGATAGTGGATTTGTGTGGATATTCAATTTATTTAAATTTGACCAGTTTCATGCCAAAGAGGAGAAACGCCTCTGAAACATTTAGAACATCACGGGACACTAAAACGCTCCACTGAAAGACTGATGAAAGTCTTTCAGGTGTGTTAGCAGATCCTTAAGGCAGAGTGACTGTCCAGTAAAATCCTCCTCACACCACACTGGAACGATTTCTCTGGTCAGATATCTGATGTAAAATAATAGTAATAGATCATATTGACTAACTGTGGTCAGGGTGGAACCTCCACCACCCCGATATATTGGCAAACCAATACGTCAGTCAAATCCTACTTGTCACTGTGTGTGTGCATTCTTTTGCATTTGGATACGCACTCTATGCACTGTCCTGTATGTACTGGAGTCTGATTTAAAACTCTCTCTCTCTGTCTCTCTCTCCTGCAGTGTTTCAGCAGCAGGCTGTCCACAGCCCTCTGGAGCAGCAGAAGCAGAAGCAAGGAGGAGGCCCTATATCCTGTCAGACCTGTGGGAAGCCCTGCAAGGGGGAGGCGCTCCGGGTCCAAAACAAACACTTCCACATCAAGTGCTTCATCTGTAAAGGTACATAACAGCTAACCCTGACCTTTCACCTTTGCACTATCACCCCAGAGCCCAAAACTCTCACAGTCAGGGAAAAGAGTGTATCATAGACTGTACTAATGCAATATGTTTTCCAGGAGGACAGGTACTAATGTGAACCTTTCTTAGCAGAAAATGCACTAATATGTATCTGTCTAGCAGCAATGGTAGTAATATGGACAATTTTCTTTACAAAAAAAGCACTGATATGGATGTTCATATCGAAAATATATGCCTGTTTGGAGGAAAGATACTGATATGGACCTGTTGAAGTAGAAAATATGCTAATATGGAGCTTTTTGGAAAAATATACAAATATTGACCTTTTGAATGAGAAAAGACACAGTTTGGACCTTTATGTAGTAAAGATCCTAATAGGAATATTCTTTGGAGAAAATATACTAATATGGAAGAAAAAAAATGTGGACCTGTTTTGGAGAAAATTATAATAAATAATATGGAAATTATTTGTTGTTGAGAAAAGGTGCTACTACCATTTGAAGTAGAAAAGACACTAACCTGGACCTGTTTTGTTGAAGAGATACTAACATGGAACCTTTGAAGTAGGAAAGTCACTCATATGGACATTTTGAAGTAGACAAGTCACTAATATGGACCTTTTGAAGTATAACATATGTTAACGTGGACCCTTTGAAGTAGAAAAGTCATTAATGTGGACCTTTTGAAGTAGACAATTCATTAATATCGACCTTTTGAAGTACAAAATTACTAATATGATAGATAGATAGATAGATAGATAGATAGATAGATAGATAGATAGATAGATAGATAGATAGATAGATAGATAGATAGATAGATAGATAGATAGATAGATAGATAGATAGAAACCTTTATTTAGACAGGGAAGAACATACTGAGACCAGGTCTCTTTTACAGATGTGCCCTGCTTACAATCAACATATACAGTAAGTACAGTAGCAAAGTACAGAAGTGCAGAATACAGTAATAATGTGCAAAGTAAGGTGCAAAGTACAATAGTTACAATACAGTAAGGAAAATGAATAGTCATATAATCAATGGCATTTACAAATGACATTACCATAGGTATCAACTAATACTTATTTAAGTGTTCGCAGGGGGATAAGGGATGGCAGCTCAATTTGTTTCTGGAAGGAATTCTACAGGACCTGCAATGCGAAATGCCGAATTTTCCCATTTTGTTCTAGCTGTAGGAATGTTTAATGCTAGTGGTAGGTTTGAGCTAGTGGGATAGTTCGAAACATGAAATGAAAGGAGGCTGGATAGAAACATAGGTTTGTCAATGAGGGCTCTATACGTAAATAAGACTCCAGAATTTGTTTTAATGGCCAAGTATATTTGCACATACAAGGATTTTTCTTGGTATAGTTGCTCACATAGACCAATATGGACCATTTTATGTAGAAAAGTCACTAATATGGACCTTTTGAAGTAGAAAAGATACTAATATGGACCATTTGATGTAGAAAAGATACTAAAGTGGACCTTTTGAAGTAGAAAAGTTGGATGGAGGATGAATGTACCGACTTATATAGGATAGTGACAAAGCTGCACAGTATTATGCCTGTTCTTTTCTAACTGCACCTTGCAATGAATCAACCTTGAGTACACACTAAGAAGAGGCCAATATCAATTCAATACCTTTCTGACAAATATTGCATCTCCATTATTGTATAGTCATTTTTAATTACGTTGTTATTGATAGTTCAGTGGTAAGAGGAAATTCACCACACATAAATAAACCTTACCAGCTGCTCTTCAAGGTACAAATACAGATTCTTCCACAGAATAAAATCACTAATATGCTATGCTACTGCACTGTCTTAAAGCCAATAGCCCTCAACTGTTTCACAATGTCAGCCAGAGTGTAAGGTGGAATGTAAAGGCAATAGGTCAGTCAGGTCAAAGCAATTCCAGAGATTGGTGAGGGTTACTTTAGTACAAGTGTGTGTGTTGGGGTGGGGTTCGTACAAGTGTCAGATATTTTGGATGTGAGCACCCCTTCCAGCCCATTCTCTCACCACATGCCTTGTGTCGGACCGATGTTGTTATCAACACACACTCCGGTTGCTAGGCTACCGCTGGGGTCGCTACAATGTCGTCAGCTTCCCGGAGTGTATCGCCTTTAGTCTTACATTGGCCAACAGACTCCCCGTCTGCCCATTCCTACATCCCTTCTCCTCCTCCTCCTCCATGTCTATGAACGAGGGATGAAGGAACAGATCTAGAGTGTGTCCAGTCCCACGGTGTCTTACACATACACAGAAGCACTACTTATACGTGATGTAGTACAAACTGCCAGACTATGTGTTGTCTTAAAAACATTCAGCTTTGTATTTATCACCTTAGATCATCATGAAAAATACTTTGTGGTTAAAATGTGTAGATTTATAGTCATTTCTTCACAATTATGCAACCTCTACTTCCTTGTACTAATTAGTTTTTTACCACACTGTGATGTAGTTTGTTACGGCTATAGAGGAGTTTAGCGTCTCATCACTTATCAATTGAGGTGAGTTTGGCTCTTACAGACCATGGGCCTCACTTATCAAGCATCTTAGAATAGGAGTGCTGATCTGGGACCAGATTGGCTTTTAAGTCACAGCGAACAGTATAAGGTCATGTGACTTACCCACTGATCCTAGATCAGTACTCCTATTCTAAGATGCTTGATAAGTGAGGCCCCAGAGTGCTAAAAAGTAGGAAGATTGAATCCAATGGATAATCCTCTCTGAGCTAAATGTTCATTGCCCTCTGTCTTTTGTCAAAATGTTTTGTCCTCTGTAATGGGTAGCTTGTTAGGAATGAGCAAATTGGGACGATTACACGCCTCGGGTCACACGCCTTCCGGTTTGAAGTAGAATATATGCTAATGCAGTTAACGTCGTACATATTTATCAGATGCTAATAGTTGAAAGTCATTATTTCCCAATTACCGGAGGTCATGATTAAAAGGACAGGCAGCATGTTGTTGAGTAAAGTAGTTTGGCTCCCTTTCAGAGGGGCTTAATTAGGAAACGTGCGGCTGATTTAGGAAATGCCAGACATTCAGGAGGCATATTAGTACCATGTAGACTCAACAGTCAGAAGCAGAGCCAAGTAAGGGTACTGCTAACCCCACCCAGTTCAATTACACTTAGGCATGCACGCATACACACACACCTACAGACACACACCAGAAAACCCCAGGCCATCCCTCCCATCCATATGAGTGCATAAATAAAATGTCCAACTAATTTGGGCCATTGAATGTGCTCTGATTGTCCGGGCATTGCGAGGCAAGGGTTGGGTAGGGAGTCGGGTTGGGCAGTTCGCTATTAAATCCTCCAGATGTGGACTGACTGGAATGTGAAACTCAGCGATGGAAATAAAATAAACCGTAACAGTCTGACTGAGGATCAGATTACACCATCTTCAGTTCAAACCCTGGACATCAAAGGGGGTGAGAAGGCCTCTGTCCCAGTGACGGCAGGCCTTTCGCTGGACGCAGCCAAGTTTGACACAATAGTGGTCACTCAGAAGTTAGGTTTTGAATTTAACACATCTCTTTGATAAGAAAATTGGGTGAAATATCTTCCCCTCTGACCGTTAACAGACTCTATCCAGGTCTGGCTGACTGCAATCTATCCAAGCCATCAAAGTCTCTTCCAAGATGAACCTGGAAAGGAATCAAGCCTTTGACCCCTCTCTGTATTCCTGTATTAGCACCAACTACATTCAGCCTGGGTGTTTGTAAGCAGGCTAATAATGGCAGATCTGAAGCGGGGAACCGTCAACGCTTTGCTAGCCATGTGTAATTAACACCAAACAGGGAAGTTAATGTTAGCCCCTTTAGTGTTGGCCTGATATCAAGGTGCCCCTGAAGCACTACGTGTTTAGCAACATCAACACCTTGTTGCTTTGTTAAGGCCCTGCAAACCAAGGGGAAACCAATAGATACCATTGAAAACTTTAACTGGTAGATTTCACTACAAATACTGACAGTATGCAACAGCTAAACATGAGTTTTACATAGTTGTACATGGTTTTACATTGTTTTTGTCTACTTTTATAATGCCTGTAGTCATCGGTGTACAGTAAAATGAAATGTGGTAAGGCGTTTCAAATTAGCTACTGTTGGATGTTCGTTGGATGTAAAAGAATGAAAGGATGGACGCAAGATCTCAGAGCTGTTTAGATTATTACTGCCAATCGCAGTAAAGGTTTAATGAGAAATCGACATGAAATAAGAATCGTACGTACGGGTCTTCTTCCAAAAACGCAGTAAGGAAGAGAGACGCCCTGTTTTGACAGGACAGGGTTTATATAGAAACAACAGTTGATGAATGTCATTGGCTGAAACTTGTGTGTTTCTTATTGGTCCATGAATGTGCTGACGACATCTGCTGGACGTGTTTGGGCTACGTCACGAAAAGTTCTCTGAGATAGCAGATTACATTCTGTCCTGTCTTTTGGTCAGTTTAGGAACACTTGAGAACAGACCATAGGTCTGACAATAAGTTTGTCTCTAACAAGGAGACGTCTTTAGCTTAAAGATATGATTGGAATATTGTAGTGAGAGAAGAAGCAGATATGTGTAATCTTGGAAATACCACACTCGTCAG
>OMOT01002879.1:7086-26703 GCA_900312575.1 Acanthochaenus luetkenii
CACACACCCACAGTTCATCTTCCCTTGGTCAATACCGCATATGTGCCACAAATGTTGAATGATTGCCTCCACTGCACAGCTCGTTCACAGAGAGATTGATCACACACATGATATTGGAAATGAAATGGTTTGCCACTTGGACTGTGTTTTCCTATTTCCTCCCGCTGCTAGGAGAGAGAGGCCACTCAACGAGCATGCCAGATATAAGCCTCTTGACAACTGAGGGTACTATGGATGTGTTTTGGGGTTGGAGACAGATGCCATAGCCCTCCATTTGGGAGAGATGACAATCAATCAGAAGATTTATGAGTGGAATAGTCTCTCTGTGGCTTGTTTCCTGACCTGTAATAATGTTACAACACCACAGTAATTGAGAGAAATGCCAGGAAAGGGTCCAGAGGGATGAACCTAGCAGCCTGGTTAAGATCTGTGTAGCTAGGCTGAGGTGTGTGAAGCTGAAGTGCACCCTCGATGCTTCTGTAAGATGCTGTGTGAGTGTAGGATGGATCTATTTTTGGAAAATTTAACGGTGATGTATTCGGGTTTAAAGCTGACCATAGTCAGTAGATACATATGGGTAGTCAGGTATGTAAGAGTCGACATGGCTAACATAGTGACGGGCTTACATAAATATGTAATGGTTGTGTAGATTTGGTTAATTGCCGATCTTAAAATACTTAGCGTGTATTTGATTGCATTTTGTAGCATAACAAAATGCATACAGTTGTACTGCATGTTATTCCTGTTGCATGCTTTGTTTCAAATGCTACTTTTCTTGGAACTTTCTTCACATCATCAAAGCTATTACCTCTGACAGCAAGGCAGTGAAACAGAAGGCACAATATGATTGTTCAAATTGCTGTATTACAACTTTGGGTGTATAGTAAAGTCTCTCACTGGGATATTTAATGCCATTTGTAATGGAATTGTTTTTTGTGTGTGACCCAGTACTGATCATAGTACATTCACAGTTAACAGTAATCAGAGGTGGGAGGTAATTACAGCTACACCAGTTACTGAACTTGAGTGTATTACTTTCAGAATTGGTACTTTTTTGAGTACTATCTATACTTAATTAACCATCTACAAAACTGTATACACTGTATTACTTCTGCTGTAGTATTTTGTCATGTGTTTAATCCCATCCCCTTTTTCTCAAGTGTTATTTTTAGGCATACGAGTTGTGAGTTTAGTGAGAAAGGTCATTTTTATTCTGGACTTTCTTTTAATTCTGGACTTAATCTTTCACGATTTAATCTAGGTTTGTTGATAAGGTAAAGAATGGAGCATCCAAAAACCTTGGGCTGAGAACAGAAGGGTAGCAATTTTGGAACATGCACAAAATTTGATGATTTTTGTTCAGAAGTAACTAAATACTTAATTGAGGATAAATTCACCCAAATAACAATACCTGAAATGTAGTAAAATATTTACTCTTTCCACCTTTGACTGTAACTACTATATGTTGTGATGTTCTTTATCTGTTCATTGTCTTGAAGCGCCAACTGTCTGCAGGCATTTGACATTAAATGCAATATTTTGCATTACCTTTAGTTTAATATTTCTGTCTGAAAGATAATAGGTTAATTCCTGGCTCCCATAGCAAATTATGCAGCCCACTCTAAAAGTTGGGGCGTTTGGTACCAATTTGAGAGATTATATGTGTGGATGATAATGAAAGACGATTTAAACAAGGCCGACCACTGCTTAAAAAATAAAATAAAAATAAAAATCTAGCTCTAAGGTTTGAAAATGAAAAATAAATAAGTAACACATTAATAAGGTTAGGGCAATTTGCACGTAAGCGGCAATGGTCACGGAAATTATTCTTATTCGCCTTGACTGCTTGGCTCGCACAAAACTGAGCCATGGGGGAAATGAAGCTGTAGTCTCTCAGTGCTATGCAAATTGCCTGGAGGCGGAGATGGGACAGTACCCCAAAATATCACACATTTTAACCTGGGGCTGCACCGCATTATTAATCCATTGGGGTACTCCCTCTCTTTCTATCTCTCTTTTTCACTGTATCTAGCTCTCCTGAAATCCTATCACCAGTTTTCTGTATTTCTGCTTATGCACGTTGACCTATGTCATATTCCACAACTGCTATGTTTGTAATGGCGATGCTTCTCTCGAAAGAGATTCTTCATCTCGGTAGTACAATCGTAAAAAATCCCTCCTCATCGCTCTTTCACGCTTCCTCTTTCTTTGGCTCTCTCTTTGTCTCTCTTTTTGTCTTTCTGTCACCTTGTCTGTCTTTGCGTTTCATCTAACATCACTCTTTAACCTCCTTGCCCACTCTCTCCTACGCACAGGAAGTGATGTTTGTTGCTGACATTGATTGCAGCCTAGCTACTGGAGACCGGACAGGATTGTGGGCGAGCCTGATAGATGCCTCACAGAATAATTACACGCAACACACTGATACCTCGTTTCATCACCCGTCATCCGTTGCCCATGACAGTTCATTATGAACTCAATGCAGTTACTTTGAGATAGTGCCACTTGTGAATCCGACCAAAAAGCTCTCTTTTGTCTCATAGTATAGGCTAGACCTTGACTGGGCCAAGCCAAACTCCTTTACCATACAATCTGGGAAGCTGCAGTGATGCTGCTGTGAACCCTGAGTCAATGTATAAGACGACTAGTTTTGTTCTGATTAGAGAAAGACCTTTTTGAAGCGACACCAATGGTTCCTGTTTGTGGATCGAATTTGGCAATGGTACCCCTCCTAAAGTGTAGACTGAAGACCCAATGCCCTATGCTATATCCATTTGAGAATACGATTGGGCAAAAGTATAGGTCACATCCCTCCTTGATAGAAGGTCTAGCTTGCTAAGCCGGGTCAGACCCTCCGATTGAAAAAGAAGAGCGAGAGATTTTGCTGTCATTTGAGGAAATAAGACAAACTGGTAATTTGATTGGTAGTTGTCTGGTTCATTGCACTCTCAGACATTGGATTCTTTTTTCAGTGTTGCGACTCTGAAAGTACATTGGTTTTCTATTGATTGTAGCGCTGACTTTGTTTCGGACCGGCGTGTAACTCGGTTAACTTTGATTTCTGAGAGGAGCTCATTGGTTTGCATGGCAACAGTGTCAGTGTCTCTTGTCTCTTGTCGTTTCCCAACTTTCAGCTTCTGTATTTAGCCTCACACTTTACCCTGCTGGTTTTCTGTATTTACCAGAGATCTTTGAAGCAGAACTGGTCCGGAGCATAAAAAAACAGTGATTCATTCCGAATGACCGTCGTTGTTTGTATGCAGAATTTCAGATTTATTTCCGTATTTTATGAAGAGCATGCCATACTTTCTTTTAGTCATCTGTCAACCGCATAGTGTTATATCTTTAGTAAGGGATCACTTCTGTCGATTGATGGCTTGAGACAGAAGACAATAATTTCTGCTTTTTACACACCACTGTCACCACTACACACACAATCCTTCATCCACAATGTTTTGTTGCCATAACAACAACCTATAGCAGTTTGGGGAAGTTTCTTTCCCTCTGCAGGGGGAAAACCGATTGATATAACAGCATTCTCTCCGCATACACTGAGCAGGATTGTACATTCTAAAAGTTTGCGCGTTTGGTTGATGGGCGTTTTGCGGGTGATTTACTAAGAATGATTGCGTAAATGACAACAGGTGCAAATGTGGTGGAGACAGCGGTATTTAAATGAGGGTTTTGCGCACAAAATGAAATTTCAGCCTTTAGAATTAGAAGGTTAAAATAGGCTACAATACATGTTAGAGCTGTAATAGATTGTTTTGTGACTACAGTAATGTGTTTTTCAGAAAGATTTTTCGGGGTTTAACACAATTAGAAATGATTGAGTATTTTGTTGGGTAATAATATGTTTAGAAATATGAAAGTGATTTCTTCAGTAAATGTTTATTTCTCTACACATGCAGGGCGTTTGCACGTTCCGTTGAAACGTATTAAATACAGACGCAATCTCCGTCAACTAAATTGCGTTCAGGTTTGATAGGTCACAGTGTGCTGCATTAATCTATTTACATTTTCTCCTCCCAGTGTTGTGCAAAATTGCGTGTAAATGCCCATCTTGCATATTCATTGAGGCAAAAGTACTAACTGGATAAGACCCGTTATTTAGCACATTTGAAAGACGCAGTCCTCTGTGCTGTTGGAAGATCAGTTTGTACATTTATTTGTGCGTGCTATGAGTGTGCACACGTTTTTATACAGGCAAACCTTTAGTAGATGATATGAGTCTAAATGACATTTTGTAGTATGATTTCCTCCACCAATCAAGTCAAAATGAGGATATGGTGTGCAGCAGGGAAATGGAAATGATGGAACGGTAAGAACAAGGTGTTATTCCCATTTGACCTTGTAAACCAATGATGCTTGTCTGATGACTGCTAATGTCACTGGATGGGAACTTTATGGCCTTTTTCTGCCTTCAGTGTCGACGTCGTCAAAGAAACTTTCCATGAATTGCAATTTTTAATTAGCCCACCCTGAACAATAAAGCTCCGGTGGTTTTAGAGGTTGAGTTTTGTGAATGCAGGATGTTTCACAGCAACATAGCATTTGATGAGGCTGTCAAGCTCTCTCACGTCAGCCAGGCACTCAGCGTGTGGCCTCATTCTATGCTTCTTTATTGGAAAGTTTGCACACATCCTCTCTCACTGTGTTCATTCCCTGTTCACAGTCTTCCCTTCGCTCAATGACGTCGGAGAACCAAAAACACTACTCTCTTGTTCTCTTTGTACGTTTTCTTTCCTTTCATTCCCTGTCTCTCCCTCCTTTTAGTCAAAACTGGGGTTCGTCAAAGCACAATCAAACTATTTCTGCAACAATCAGAGGCGCAGTGAATCGTACCCGGCCTCAAGGGAGCACTGCCAAGTTTGGGGCTTTTGAGTTTTCCTTTCTGCGGGATAAGAGAGAGAGAGAGGATGTAAGCTCGTTCGCCGAGGAGTACGCCTTTGTCGGTTGCAGGAGACTGACGCACTGCAGGAGTTTTGGATACAAACCAGGTTGACTCTATTCTTTTGGCCCTGGCTGGTTTTCTCACCACTGTTCTTTGCTCTGAAGATACAAGCAGGTCCCATTCAATTCCTAGTGCTTAGTATTTTTTTTATTTTAAGTAGAAAGGAATTACCTGGTGTTCCCCCATAGGAAGTGTGTCATTTAATCAAATCATACAATGCCAATTATTTGTAGAGAGAAATGCTAGTTTAATTAAGACGCACCAGATTTGTTTTTAACCACAAAATTCTAACTGTTAAAAATTTAACTCAACACCGTAAGCGTGTGTTGTAATTTAATTTGGTGTTCCGTCACATATTTCCCTGTCATGTTTACTGCCTTGCATTTGATGGGGCACATGGGTGAGATATTTACGGCCTCTTATTTACAGTCCTCCAGGGCCCAAAAATGGTTGAAGATGGCAGTTGATTTCCCTGCAGTGCAATGATCAATAAATTCTACGTATTAATTAAGTTCCACTGTCATCTCCAAGGCCTCTCCCAGGGACGAGCCTCTCGCTCCGGTCTCGTTTATCAGCCAATCACGACGCGGCATGGTGCAGCATAGCCTCCCTCACCCTCATCCATGTTCACTGTCATGAAATAAACATATGTGCATGTGTTTGCAAGCGTGTGCGGGTGTGTGTTTAAGTGCGGGTGTGCTTCTGTGTTTATGTGCGGGAGTGTTTCTGTGTATGTGGAAGTGTCAGTGAGTATGGGAACTTGGTGAGAGGGGGGGGTGGGTCATCATCTGTAATTTACAAGAAGTGTCGTTCATTTATTTCTTTTTATATGACATATAGTGGCAGGACATCCCAGCTCCGTAAACTTGAATTAGGGCAAAAGTTCTCAGCCGTGGATGAAACAGCCATGAAATGCCTTTATGTCCCCCTCTGGTCTTTTTAAATGATTAGATTATATTAATGTGTGAAACATAAATAAAAGAGATTGAGAACATGGCAGATTTCAGTCCCGGGGAGGGCTACTAAACTGTAGTTCGTGCCCCCGACAGCGTGACAACATTTGCTCATAATCCACTTTCGAAGAGCTGTAAAGGAGAGTCCCCCCAAAAAAAGTAGGGACGTCTTGAGAGATGTAGATGCTATTAAAGAAGGAAGCCTCTTTAGTTGAAACAGCAGAAGATTTCTGGTTTGAGGCAGTTGTTATATTTCCGCTTTTGGTCTGAGCTTCTTCAGTCAGACGGTGTAGCGGCTGCAACACCCAACGAGCTTGACGTTTCCATTAACGCGCTATGGTAAGGACGGGTGAGAGGCACTACAGATGTGGTTAGGCAGTGCATCCACATGCAGCGACCCCACAATCCCAGGTGTTGCTGCACTCTCAGCAGATCCCTACACACAATCTTGCTCTCTGAGGCAGGATAACAAATGGTCCTCTATCTCTCTGCATCCTTCGTCTGTGTTGCGCGTGTGTGATCTTGGCAGAGGGTAATTAAACCGCTTCTCGTTTCTTCGCTCTCCCACCAACGTTTCCCCACGTATCGTCAGACATCAAAAACATTTCGGATAAATCGGCGTATAAAAATGCCGCGTTCGGGCAGCCAATTAAGTTTGATTCTTGGAAGCGTTAGCCTGTGAGTGCATGTAACGAGGCCCATAGCGTAACTGCGAAGTCTGTAATGGTGCTGTATGACAAAAGATGTTTGTCGGTCACATAGAGCCTAATGAGTGGCGGAGATGCTATCGTTTCCCGTCAACAAATCAGATGATTGGAGGGAAACATGTATACAATAGCTCGGTGAATGATTAACACCCTCTTTACAAGGGTGCTGACCTTCCCTTTTTTCCCCTCTCCCGCCAAGACAATTTATTAGAGTGCAGATAGTGATTATTTATGGGCAATCGTTACGTTGTTGTATTTGCGTGCACCTTACGGTTTACTTGTCTATCCGGTGTCCACGGTCACATGCATCTGGCAAAACAGCTAGGAAATAAAGGTAACAGTTTATGGTAATGCCAGTTCCATTTTTGACCACTCATCTGAACCAGTCCCAGCCCTGGTATTTTCCAATGCAATTCAAAAAGTATCCATATCCCCTTCCAACAGCTTTCATTTGCCTGCCATTGACATTCAAATATGGCCTGATTATAATGTGTCATGTGCATGCCACCCTCAGCTATTTTCAGCAGCGTGTGATATAGGCTGAAAAGGGGTCTCCTTTTGCTGTTCGCAATGCTCTCTGTTGCTTTTTGTGCTCCAAGTGCCCGGTCTTGAAAAACACAGGACAGCTAAGGATTATGGTTCTGTATGCATCTTTCATTGCCTTTAATATGCAAATGAGAGATTAGCCTTGGAAGGAAGCTGATTAGCGTGGGCGTTATTTCTGCCAGGAGGGGGCCACATTATTTCTACCAGGAGGGGACCATTTACACCTTTTCTTTTTTCCTTTTCCAAATCACTCCTGAACCATTTCAGCTGCATACAGCATGCGGAGAGCCATACAACTGTACGAGTACAAATGTACATGTGAGAAAATGGCCACTTCTCGCATTTAGCATCGTCCTATATAGGATAAAAGGAGAGAGTTCCTAATCTACACCTGATTGCACGTACAAGGTGCTTTGGTTCCAGTTTGTGACAAGTAACATTACTGAGTTTTGCTCATTTCAATCAAAGCCTACTGTATTTTTTTAATATTTCATTTGAGCTACATAGCACATTTAAACGATGACTCTCTCTGCATGGCTCAGGCACATCAACCAAAATAAGAAAAAATACATCTCTGCAATTCATAGCAAAAGCCAAACGCAGCCTGGTAAATTACTTTTGTAATACACTGTCACAATACCATTTCAAATGCGCCAAGGGAAGCAATTCCAGCATTTCTTTTGATCTCAAACATGGAGGGGAGGAGGGTGGATTAGGAAACATTTCATTTCATGTGATCCAAGCATTAGAGCTATACAATGTGCATGCAATGTCAACATCTGTAACTGAGTGATTTAAATGATCTCATTTCTGCGTGAGGGCTGCCTCTGCTGTAGTACATGTGTGGGAATCAGCCAGAGAACGTTTAACCCCTTCCAAACACACTTCAGGCTAACTAATGATGGAGTCCAGTCCCATCCGGGAGAACGAAGAGTGTGTACTCATAGAGAACATCACCGGGAGGTTTCTCCTGATGAACCTCCTCTAAGGTGTGTTTGTTTAATGACCCTGAACTCTGTTTGCCTATGACAGGAGTGAGCTCTTTAAACAAAACGAGAGTTTGCGGCGCTGCTCTTAATGCTCTCGAACACACACAAACAAACGCATAGATATAAGCATGTAAACACACACACACACATGCACACACGTAGTCGCACAAAACTTGAAGTACTTTTCAAAACAAAGCCAAGAAGTCCCTCATGTCAATGATACACGTGCACACACACACACATGCACACACCCATGTTGTGACAATGTGGCACAGATTATCCAATCAAAAGTCCATGCTGAACGTGCACAATTGATCGCAGTACAATTGTTCTGGGCTCACAGTCCAGCGGGCATTCGCTGATTCTCTGACTGGCTCAGAGGGTGTAAGGATTATTGACTGTGGGATAAAGGAAATAGAGAAATCTGCAAAATAGAGTCGCCAAGTAATTGGATTAAACAAACAAATGAGTCTTGAATATATAATCAGAACGGTGATGCACCCAAACTCTTGGACTATTTATGTCACCGTAGGATTAGATGTTTGGATTTCAGGTTTCAATGCTAATTTACACAGGATTAATGCGCTGGCGGTGACCTTGAGAGATTATCAAGAATGTAGTCATTGTTAATTAAATGGGGAACATGGCGACTATCTCTTGTAGCTTTTCATGCATATCCTCCCCTGCAAAAATATCCCTCTTAACAAGTTATGCAATCTGAGTCTTGTTTTGTACCGAATCTCAGACATTTTCTCAAAACAACTGAGATCATTTCACATGTTTTGAAGCAAATCAATTTGTTTCAAGTAATAAGGCACTCCACTCACTTCAAGACAGGCTCACTTGTACTTGATTGAAGAAAATTATTGAGACAAGTTTATCTTACTCTCTTGGCAGATTTCTTTTCACGTTTAAAAAAAACCATGAAAGTACGTGATTATGTTTTGCGGCACACTACAGGGTCAACTCCTAATTGGTCAGCGCGTGCACATTTTCCAGAGAGCCGTTTTGTGTGCACATCCATCCTAAAAGACTTTAGCATAAAGGACCGTCTTGCTTTTCATTCTCGCTCCAAGTCTGTCAATGAATCCAAATGTCGCCACTCTGTGCATTTGGCAAGCTTCTCAGCTTAGGGAAATGGCTCTGTTTTATATGTTCCCTGACCTCTTTCAGGGCTACAGAATGGAGTCGGTGTGTGCCAGAGCAGCCTAATTGGGTTGACAGCGTAGTGTCTTGCCTCTTGCTCACTTGCATGACATCCAGCTCTCTGACAGACTGGGCTTCCTCCACAGTCCTTTTGGCTGTCTAAGGTAGTTGCACTTGAGCGAATCTGCGCGTTTAAACAAGCTACCACGGACGCCTCGACGCTGTTGACTTCATGAACTGGTTTTAGAGTGTTTGTGTTCAGCGGATGAAAATGTGACTCAGAGTTGATGAATGGATTTGTATGGACAACGTGCTTGTTCGTTTTCTGTCAGTGCGTGTAGCCTATGTGTGATTTCAATGAAGCTGAATTAATTGTGCATTAGATTGTTAGTCTGTTCGGCATGATAATGTTGAATGTGTTCTCTCCGCTGTGTATTGCAGACTCTTTAAACAGGGATGTGTGGGTGGAGAGATGGAGGGAGGGGAGGAAGGGCAAAGTGGTATGCTAGCCTGGCTCCATGAATTCATTTCCCTTCTCTCCTGTGTCAGGGGGACCTCGTCTGAACCCATTACGTTGGTAACAAGGTGACAGCGGGCGGTCTTGCTACGGGGTCTGGCCTCCGGAGCTGTCTGGCTGGCCGTCTATGTTAATTAAGGGACAGAATGAAAGTGCGAGGTGGGGGGACACTATTAGACAAAAACGTTTAACTAGATCACCCGAATATGGACAGTTTCATTCTTTCTAATTTATCTTATGCCCGCTTAGAGAGTTTTCAGCTTCGAGAAGGGGTTCAATAGATACCCATTCATGTTGTAACCCTAATTCGCATAGGTAAGTGAGCAATATACAAATCACACCACAGGCACTCAACGGACCATGAATTATTGATACTCTAGTCCACAAGACTGGCCAGTCTCATCCATCTCCCTTACACATTATTGAAAACAAATGGTCAGGGCCAACTTCACATTTTTGAAATAATTACTGAAATAAGTTCCATCGTCGTTTCTCAACTCTGCTGCTTACGGATAGGATGGAGGTGTGTGGAGTGTTTGTCAAATGGAAAGCCTTCTCTTTCCGCTCTCTCTTCTACTCTGGGAACAGTAGCGTTGTCTGTCTGTGAGGGAAATGGCATTGGTGAAGTTCACTGGGAGAGCATTTTTAGTGCAAAGTAAGTGGGCGATCAGGAGATGTCATCAATTCCAATGCATGCCAGTTGCCACGGAAACAGAAGTGGGGAGGCTTTTCTCAAGGATCCTTTTAAACATTTAGAGTGGTGGAGGACTTAGAGAGAGAGATCGAGTGAGTGAGAGAGAAGAGAAAGAAAGACGGGAAGAGAGATACGTTATGTTGATGACAGACAATTGCCCATCTATTCAGCCGCGGCGTCAGAGAATTGTGATTGGTGGAGCTACAGGGGGGCTGGATTGTTTATAGCGGGTGCTAATTAATTTTGACGCAACAAACAATAACAAATAATAATAATACACAAAAACTGGATTAAATTATCTCGGGCCCAACTTTTGCGGATACTCATACATTATTGCTGCATTCCCTTGGAAATTGTTTTTTTGTTTGACACACTATAACGCACAAACTTATTGTATTTCAGTGGGTGCTATGGAGGTGCTATTCCTCCTCTAGGGGGAGCTCATGTACACTCAAGCCCCTCCCTGGAGCCGCCACTGCATCTATTCATCCTTTAATAATTTTTTTTGTATGTGTAAAATGATGTGGGTAAATGGTTTTAACTTAAATAGAGGTAAAATGATTCCCTTTCTATTAACCAAGCAACACATTTAGAACTGATGGAAATATACAGCTCTCTTCATACACAAACCCTCCAATTTTGCCTCAAGGCATCGTTTTCACAGTGCAATGGAATTGGCTACCTCGGCCAATATCTCTTAATATCTAAAATTGAGGTGAGGTGCATTTCAATCGACATGAATTACATTTGCACAATTTCTCAGACTTTATTAGCCATTACCACTTTAAAGAAATAAGGAACACGATGATAGAAGATGAGTTCCTTTTTTAAATTATGCACCATGCTTGTTAGCATTATCCACTGGTCTTGACAAACAAAAATTGCAATCGGCCTCATACCAGTGTGTGATCCCACATAAAAGGTACTAATTTGCATGTGCATTCTAAAAGTTTGGTTGATTGGCGTGTTTGCGGGTGATTTACTAAGAATGATTGCGTAAATGACAACAGGCGCAAACGTGGTAGAGACAGCGGTATTTAAATGCGTGTTAAATAGCGTGTAAATGCCCCATCTTGCATGTTCATTGAGGCAAAAGTACTAACTGGATAAGGCGTGTGATTTTGCACATTTGAAAGACACCGTCCTCAGTGCTGTTAGTAGATCAGTTTGTACATTTATTTGCACGTGCTGTGAGTTTGCACACGTTTTTACACACGCAAACCTTTAGTAGATCCGGCCCAAAGTGCGAGACATTGCTGGTATACATCCCACCACCCAACTCGGTCTTTATCTGTACAAGTGACCAAAGCTGTGGACGAGCTCTGCAGAAAAGTACAACAGTTGTTTGGTAAGCCCTGATCGAGGGACCCTTCTCCAGTGGTAATCTCCCAACTGACAGGCCCTAAATGGGAAAGGGCTCTTTGCGGTAACGGCGTGGGCTCAGCAGATAGGAGCTCTGTGTAATTCCTGTTAATTAGTGTCCAAGAGGCGATAAGGCCTGGTTGGAGAGGCTAAGAGAAGAGATAAGGGGGATCAGGGATTCGACTGAACGATTTCCCCCCCTTGGGTACAAACAGTCCAATTGTCCAGAAATAGCCCAAAGTTCGAAGCTTCCCAAGTTGTTGTTGTTGTTGTTTTTTCCTCCACTCACTGGTGCACTAATAGATGTAGGGCCTGAGTCAACATGCATTTAAAAGGTATGGACAGGCGCAATAGGGGATCCAGAAGTCTATCTGTTAAGGAATCTGAAAAGGCTTTTCTAGCAAATGGAGAGTTGCTGGGTTCAGATCCTATCACAGCACATTTCATACCACAGCAAATATTCGCAGCATGACTTGTGGGTTTTTATTTAAGGAATAGGTCAAAAACAGACATGAGCCCTGCGAGACCCAATTCATATCTAGCCTACATTCCAAGCCTCCTTTAGCATGCATTGGGGTTGAATCTCAGAACTCACAACAACTGCTCTACCGTGTAATCAGACCAAATCCCTGTTGTCGTTTGTCTGGTTCACCGCAGAGATGCTACACCATCTCCACAGACCTTTAACCAAGGAACAAACAGGGCAGTTCGTTTGTGCATAGAAAACCACAAATAATAGATGATAGTATGAGAAATCGGAGGCTGATGAGAGAGGACAGTTTGTGGTCCTGAGTGGTTCTTTGAAGGAATTGAACTCTACATGGTAGACTGGGGAAGTACAGGGATATATGATCTCATGTTGCACTTGCAAAGGGGGGGAAAGTGCCGTCATGTATCTGCATGTTGACCTTGTTTGCATGAAGTTATTGAATTGCTGTCTGGGGTATGACTGCTGACAGAGGCATCGGTGGTAAAACTCTTCTCATTATTATTTTGTTAATTGTATTATTTTGCTCTTGCTTAGATCACACACAGCAAAAGAATAAGGTTTTTTGCAACCCACAGCTTATCATTAGCAGCTGACACACATTTTGCACAACACCAGTGCAACACGTTATATATGGAACACCAAGACACTAATTACCTTTCAATCACCAAAGAGGGTTGGTTTTACCCCCTGCGTCTAATCGCACTGGTTTTGGAAAAAAAAAGTAATTGCCGTAAAGAACGTGTTTCCGTCAGGCATGTATGCAAGCATAGAAATCACGTATAATATATGCTAACCGTTCATCAGCTTGATAAATTACTGTGATGGATCACTGCTGAGAATATGCCAATTTCAGCGCTTAGAAATCACTGTGAACCCTCTTAATGAAAAAACCCACAACACATAAACATAATGCTTCTCACAAGGGTTTTGCAAAATAGGCATAAGTTTGCTCAAAATTAATATTTTTGATGAGCAACGCAAGTTCAGACAGACTAGCTGGCTGGCTTCATCATGTACATACTTCACACATGCGCATGTCTTTGGAATGTGGGAGGACACCGGAACACCCGGAGGAAACCCACGCAAACACGGAGAGAACATGCAAACTCCACACAGAAAGACGGTGCTAACCACTGAGCCACCTCACCATATATTGTGATTAAATTAGTAAAATCCATGTACTGGTTTATTTGTTCTGCACATTAGAAAACACAGAAAGTTAGACATGATCCAGTTGGCTTTTGTAGTGTCAAGCGAACACAATGTTATGCTTTTAAAAGCATCTCGATGAGCCATTGTTCCTATTTCAACGCTTGTCAGTTTTGTCTCAAAAGACAGATGCACTAGGACACAACCTTGACAATACTTCACTTCTTCAGAAAGAGAAGGGGGTTGGAGGAAAAGAGAGAAAACAGTGTAAGAAATTACAACAGTGGGTGAAGGAGAGCAGGGGAAGATCAGCGAGGAGAGGCGTGTGAGTGGGTGGATGAGTGAGGAACAGGTTGGTTCTCAACTCAGTTCAATCAATTCAAAATGTAAAGTGGCTACAGTGCTCGCATTTAAACATCAATGAACTATTACCATATTACGTATGAGATCATTGCTGAAAAGACTGGCAGCCTCTACATTGCATTTTACAGCGCGTGCCATCGGGTCGAATTTGGCTGGAAATCTTTACGGCACAAAACAGGAAGAGGGTGCGGTTCTTCCAGTGCAAACGGAGTTAAACCTTTCAGAGGTTTTCACAATGACAGATGGTGTAATGAGTGAAAGGCATGAAAATCACTTCCAAAATTAAATATATGTATACTTCTTCCTACTCCTTTTCGGACATGTTAAGTTAATATTGTTTAGATTTGTATATGTTTGTTTATTTATGTATTTACTTTGTATTTTATTTTACATACATGTTCGAAATAAAGATTTCATTCATTCATTCAAATGCACGCAAACGCTTTCACGTCGGCTTACCTCATCTGAATACATATTTGCTGTTACCAAGGGCTGTTGTTTGCTCTTATCCTTCTTCTTGCTCTTCAAATCACAAACACACATTACATGATGCCAGGCAGGGGGAGGGGGCCAAGTAGCAACATCCTCTTTATGACAGGAAGCAACAGGGTTTATGGGAAATGAGATGTTAATTTTGAGAAACACTAGCACTAACAATACCACTGGGGGTAAGACAGGCTCTCTACGAAGGTCTCATATGTTTACAGTAATTATAGCAAGGTATCACAATTAACTTCATTAATTTACTTACTTAATTAATTAACTACTTAATAGCACACTTGTTAGCAGTTATTTCCAAGAATGATGGAATATGTGATTCTGAATATGAAGCTTTAATGTTTGCTTATTTTCTTCTTTTTTTTAATTATTTTTTTTACCTTTGAATTTACTTAATTGAATTGAAACTGATTTGTCCTCAACCCTGCTGGAAAGGGAGGTGGGTGAGGGAGTGAAGGGGAAGATAAGGGGAGAGGGGTGATAGTGGGTGGCTCAGTGAGGATGAGGGGTTGAGAGATGTGTGCAGAGGGTGCTGGGAAGTCAAAAAAAGGGTGCATTCTAAGGAAAATAGAAGAACCGTGGGGGAGGGTGGTTCAGTAACTTTCTGGTCTGATAAAGCCATTCTGGCTCAACATGACCCAGTGTTCACTGAGCTGATTGGTGAACGATAAAACTAAGACTGACTTGTGGTTGCTGAAGTATTTAAGTATCTAAAAATGTGCAGGGTGAACAGGTTTTTCGTCTAAGACCAGACTTGTAATAGTCGTTGCTGGTACAATGGTGTGTGTACAGTTTGTGTGCACCATGCGTATACGTGAATTCATCTCTTGCAATGGAAGCATTGATGCAAGGAGCAAAAAACGGGTCCAGAGTCAGGAATAGCAAAGGCGGGTGTTTACAGATGGTTGACAACTGGCAGAAAGATCCAGTGGTTGCTCTCTTAATGCCTCCATGACATTTTGTGGTGAAATAGTATAATGCAACAATTATGACTGAATGTAGTATATTGTTCTTGTTAGAATATGGCTAAACTAGACTACCTATATGCAGGGTTTAAATTGAGTTCTAACTCTTTCTGACCTTTCTGCTTGTCTCAAAATAACCAAATTAGCATGTGGGAGCCAGAGGGTTCCACCAGCGTTTCAAACATTTATGCTGAGCGAAACTCGGAAATGTGAAACATTTAGAGATATACTGTATGCAGTTTCTCACGAGGAAATGTGAAGCTGTTTTTCCTTGAGGCAGCAACGTGTATTGCAAGTTCTGCTTTCCTCTTCTCCCCCAGTTGGGCAAGTTCACGCCCCAGCATCTCATCTTGATGAGCTGTCTGATGAGCCCTGTGGGATAATCTAGCACCATTAGGTTGCTATGTAGAAAATGTAGCAAACTAGCTAGCAGTATACAAGGCAGCTCTGCGTTGGCACATATTAAGCTGTGCTGTACTTTCAGTTCTTACTGCTTTATTCCATTGTTATGCATGCTATGACTTCCCTGTACTAAGGCTGCCAACCTTGCCCTCATAGCTACAGCCCAACTCACCGCTGGCCACGCCATATGACTCAAGTCCACAATAAATGGTATATGCCCCCAAATGCCCCGAATATCATTGAGCCAGTCTCAGGCAAACAGCGTGATTTAGGCTTTAGAACACCGGGTTAGAACAGAGTCACAGATAGACACAGACTAATAATGTATAATGTATAACATATTCTATTTGTTTAGTGTTATTTTAATGTGAAAAAAGTTGCATATTGCAGCTTTAAATTTTCTCTGAGAAACCAGATATATAGCTAATCCAAGTATGGATTTCTCTATTTTATGGGGGGGTGCCTTCCCCCTTATGGGGCACCCTTACCCGCCTCAACCCCCCTAAATTCGAACCCTGCCAATATGTAGAGTGCATACCCGACGGAGATAATAATCTCTAAATATAGAATTTTCAATTTTGCCTCTGGCCATGCCATAATATTATCAAGGCAGGTAATTCCTCTATAAATCACTAAAAACTGCATTTTATTCTGAGATGAAATTGCAGGTGTAAGGAGTTTGAAATATGTAGATATACACAGGCCATCCGGGCGCAGCTAACAGTACAGCTAACTCACTATTGAGACTACCAGTTTCTCTTTATGCCTGAGGCATTACTAAGCTACACCATTTTACCGCCTGTTGACAGCGGAGACAACCAGATTCTGTATGAAACCAGATGTAAAATTTGACATGGCTAACATTCTGACAGGCTATAAGTACCAAACATACAAATATATGTTTATATCGGTTTACCTGACAGTTTAAACATGTAGTTTGGATGGGACTATACAAGCGAGTACTTTGCTACTGTGTTATTTCCTGCCTTTTTCTGCTTCTGTGTGTATCTTTGCCATTATGACGTCAAGGCAGGTCATTTGCTCAGAGCATTTTTATTTTTGGAATGTCACCGCAAGCATCGGAAAGTTCGTGTATTAAGTTGTGCAGTATATATGAAAATGTGTCATTCAAGCATTCTACAACTAAAACGATTCTTCTTCTCACAGAATGAGGGTTCTTTTCAACACTTCTGGATGATCTTTGTATTGCCGAGAGGTTGTCCTAATCGGGTCGGTGTACCTTTAACGTTCTAATGCCTGTGTTATGGGTTGATTATGTAGATGAGGTGGCTGGCAGGGACCTCTGTGGCTCTTAAGGACCAGTGAGGAGGTGTGAGAGATGGAAGTAATGAAGGGGAGGACACTTGGGTCGTATAATGTACCTCTCTCTTCCCCTCTCCCTCTATCTCTCGTCTCCCATTTATCTTTCTCCCTATTTTTACTGCTCTGTCTCTCCCTGCATTTCCCTTTTCTTCGTCCGCTTCTCTCTTAAATGCATCATAATTGCTGGTTGGGACTATGAAGCATATAGCTGGACGCCGCTTCAGCTTGCATCATTCCATTACATGGCAACGTTACATGGCAACAAACTCTTACGTAAACTAAGACGAGCATGCGCAAACTTCCCACAGCACAGACCCAGTGTTTATTCGAAGTCGATGAATGGACGCTGCTGATGGGGCAATGGGGCTAATATGGGGCAATAAAAGAATGCAGGGAAAGTCGGGGGAGAAGTACTGTACACTCCATAGCTCCCTCACCCCAGAGTGCTCAGTGAATTATTTATGAAAGTGCTGACAGAAGAAGAGTCGGTTCAACAAGGCGCGTTTCTCTAGGGGGCAACACCCGCCGACAGTCAGGTGGGGCTCGGTTTGTCTTGCGGCCTCTGGATTTTAATGATGATCCAATGGTCTCGTTATACGCATCCACAGTGTAGCTTTCCTCCTGCGTCAGCCGAAAAGAGTGGCTGCGTGCAAATCTGTAATCTCTGCTCTACGCCTTCACTTTTTTCTCTTATGCACTCTCGCCCCATCGCTCCCACTCTCAATTGTGTCTCTTAGAGTCTCTCTCTATTTCGGTTTGTCTCCCCTTTAGCCTCACTTTCTCATTTCTCACTTGGCTATTTTTGAATTGCCCTCTTCCCCTCTGTCCTCCTACTCCCCGTGTCCATCTCATACGTCTCTCTCTCTGTCTCCTTCACCACACCCCTCCTCCACACTGCCACTGATGATTGACAGCACATTAGACAGCATGCAAATTAGCCTAGATTAGGTCTAAAGCATGATACCGGTAAAATCAGAAGTCATTCTAATTCTGTCTTGACATTTCCTGCAGTAATGCTGTGCAAAACAGAAAGGTGGATTAGCTAGTCAGTGACCACATTTGTTTTCTCGAAAATACTTTATTTTCAAGTGACTTAAATCAGCCTGATGCTACTTGCGATAAGCAGTGATGTAGTCAGAAATAAAAAGGTGGCATTTGTGACATCCCAACAACGAACTATCAATTGTTTGGCTCTGTCTCAGGGTCATGAAACATTTTCTACACACTGGCGACAATGTTAGCTGTCTAAAAAGACACATTTATCAGATGAATAGTTTCGGCTGGAAACCACCAATGATATGATGTTGATGATTTGTGAACATTCATCTCAAAGCCAGCAATAAGATACAACACTCTAATCTGTAGATTTCATGCTGGTAAGTAGATTTTGCACGTCCACTATATGTGATCATACTGTTAGATGTTTGAAGACCATGTTGGTGAAGGTCATGGTAGTGATGTTGCTTGATAATGATCATGATGATGAATATGATGATAATTATGACGACTTCACCCCATGCAAATTAGGAAAAAAGCTTCTTGAAGCCAACATTGCTGGTGAAGAACTGGTTCATGTATTGAGGTGAATATTAGACAAAATAATAAATACCCCAAATCCTTGAATGAAACCTTGGTGGGTAAGACTTCAGTACTATTATTCTAATTCCACACTTTAACTACACCACTAAATGAAATGATGAAAATGAGCTTGTGTTCCTCTCTCGTGCTGTTGGTGCCTATCTTGGAGTGTCATCTTGTTATAAATCATTGCTATCAAGAAAGATTAAAATTCAGCCCTCTGATACCAAACAGAGCCGAGCGTTCTTATTAACTCTGATGCTTTTCCTAATTGAATTTCGTATCGACCTCACTCAGTTGATGTTGCCATGGTGACACAGTCCCGTTAAAATGATTGGCTTGATGTGTTTACCAATACACGTTGAGGTATTGCAAAAATGTAGTGTTGTGATGACGCGATCTTTCTCTATATCTCTCTCACACTCTCTATCGCTCTCTGTATTTTACATTCTCCAGGATTTTTCATTGTCCTTTGCCGTCCTTGTTGCACACGCAAACATACACACCTACACAAACACACACACACACACACATTTACTGACTTGACTGCCGTGCTGTAATCAATTCCACCTCCAACTTTTTTCTTCCTCATACAGTGCCATTCATTTCCCCAAAAGGTTCATGAATTCTTTCGATACCACATTCCACATTTGTTCAGCAGAGATGGTAGCTTTTCCACAGTCATCATCGAACAAGTACGACAGCGCTCTTCCTATGACACCCCTAATGCATTGCTGCTCAGGGCTACTGCATATTCTGACAGCATCTCCACTTATAGGTCTTCTCACTGTCAGATTCACCTCCTCTCCAGAGGATGGACACATCACAGGTGTCAGCAACAAGAGTCCCCACTACTGCCGTCTCCTCCAGGGCTCAGTTGTCAGCGGTAACAGCGCCTCCATGTTTGACCCCAAGGGATTATAGGAAGAGGAGAGGGAGGAGGTGTAAGACCAATATATGTAGATACACATATATATATAT
>OMOT01002894.1:6409-21233 GCA_900312575.1 Acanthochaenus luetkenii
CCTTGCGGTCGGCGCTGGGTGGCATGGGCACAGGGGGCGCCGTGGCTGGGTGACTCTTCCTCACCCAGCTGAAAGACAGCAAACACCCAGATGAAGGCATGGAGCAAGCAGAAAACTTCTACTGATAAAAGTCTGATAATTCAATGTTCACCCCCTCCGCATCTAAAATGTAATCAAGAAGTCTAGAGTGCTAGCCTACCACAATATTATTGTTATCATTATTATTATTTTCCTAGTTTTTACCTATCAAAATGATCTTTTAAGTTTTAATAAACAACTCAGTAGCAGGTACAAAGAGAATGTGTCAACCCCCTGACAGCTTGTTAGCAGAGGAGAAACAAGCTCACAGATCTACAAATGACATACTGCAAAGTATGGGACGGAGATGTGTATGCGTGTGTGTGTGCTGTGCGACAGAAAACCAGGGTCATGACTAGTGTCATCTCAACACAGCGTATGCCCTTTCTCTTTCACACATTTCATTCAGTCCACTGGTGACACTGACTGATACACACACAAGTGAAGCTGGTCTTCTTAATTAGGGGCTGGTGGAAACAGCTGGCACCCCTTCAGATTCACCCTCCCCACTATTATGAAAATTAAGTTTGTCATTTATGAATGGCAAAGCACACTTTTGTAGAACATTGTCACTTTTCACTATCCATACCTAAATATGACTTGAAGAACAGTCAACCACCAATAATGGCTGCTCTGGGTTATGATTTCACCGACTCTCTTCCAATATGTTAAAGTAAAAGTAAAAGCGATGGTTTGGAGGTTGACTGCTCATGCAATCTCACACCAAAGTACTGTATGGGTGTAAAAAAGTAAATATTCGTTTCAACAGCTATAATCTACCAAAGCGCCCCTTGACCAAACATATAAACATATTGCATAATAATTCAAAAACAAAAATGACCAAGTGGAGTTTCAACATCGTGCCTTCACTAAAATACTCCATGTGTCCTCAGTAGGTGGCTTCCTCCTGTTAAGCTGATGGATATTTTAGGAGACAAAAATGTCCCACACGTCCTTCCCATTGCCAGGAATACTGAATAGAGCAGCCCACTACATGTAACAAGCAGCATCCTCTGTGTGAGAGCAGTGAGTAATGTTTGGAGATGGAGGGATGAAGAGACCGTGGCCTTTTGTTTCGCAACAACTCATGGAGCATCAGTGACGCCAGCTGAGCCACAGGGGCACGAGGGAGGCAGCCATAAGAGGGTGTGTGTGTGTTAGCAGTGTTTGCTGGTGTGTGTGGGGGCATTTTCTACAATAGCCTAATTGTGTGAAGTAGTTTGTGTGTATGCGTGGGCACAAGTGTGAGCGTAGTGAAGTGTGTGATGTGTGGGAGGTGCGTGTACATGCGTGTGCTCATATGCAGGTGGGGGTGTACGTGCTGGCTAATATGGGATTGCTTTGTACTGTTGTCTCATGTACAGTCCATGTTAGCTTGTCTTATTAGTATTCCACTTTATGTTCCACTTAAACACAGTTTTTATTCCTTTCCCAGACACACAGCGCGCTCCTACCCACTCCCATTCTCTTACTCAGTGTTGAACAGCTCTTCTCACTCCACCTCCACCATTGCAGTTATATAAAAAGTATTAAAAGGTGCAATTATGTGACTTTAAAAAACTAATAAAAAAAAGAAGTTATAACTAGAATGAACAGAAAATGTTTGCTGCAGTCACTTTTTGGAGTTACATAATTATGTATCTTGACCTTACACACCTTGACTAAGAATCTCTCTCATTTTCATAGAGGATGACCATCTCAGACACTGCATTAGCCTACCAATAGCCCAATCCTTATGTGCTTACTTTACTGCCATGCAAGAGTGCAGTTGAGTATCAATTAAATAGGCATTCTGATAGCAAGAGTAATCCTGCAAGACATACTTATGTAGACCGGTGAACATATTTCACCTTGAGAGGTGAGGAACAGCACAGGAGCTGTTGCTGCTGGTCATTAAAATGGTCAATTAATTCTAAAGACCCATCTGCCCTTTTGCTTGTTTAAATATTTATACAACAGTCCACCTTTTTTCAGACACCATTTATTCCTCATCCACTGTCGCCCATTCTGGCTGGCTGGCTAGCTAGATAGCTACCATGTATGGCAGAGAGATTGATTTGATTCCCTTGACTAATTCATTGTTGTCGATGACTAGTGCCAGAGAGCAGTAGGAGCTCATAAATCAACGAGAATCCAAACATTCATCAGTAAGTAATATATGTAGAAGAAAGTAACACGAGATGTAATGTAAAATCATGCTGGCAGTGACAGGAACCAGTAATGAGATTAGTGTGTGCACACTCGACACGTGAATTAAAAGTGATGGGATTTCAAAGCCGTTCCATGGCACTAAATTGTGGAAAAGAGAATCACGACTTTCCCTCCTCTCTCTTTTTCTTTGTTTCTTTACGTCTGAGAGCTTTCACATAACACCAGCACACAGATACACTTCAGTCATTTGTTGCCATGGTAACTGCTGCCAGCAGGAGCATCTGCCCTTGTGCAGTCAAGTCTTTAAAGGGCTAGCTGGGAGAGAGCGACTGGGAAGTTGGGAGAGATGGGATAGAGATGTTTCGTTTTAGTCTGACTAGTCCAGAAATATGAATATCTCAGTGTCTACACACTGAGGCATGCACTCTCCTTGTGCATACCGATTGTAGATTGACAGCTGATGCTGCACTAGTGTCTGAAAATTGTTCAGAAAACATTCCTTGGGTTAACAGTGAAATAATCGCCACATGTTGTTTTACATCTGATGCCAGCATCACACTTAATGCACTCCAATGGAAGCAAATTCATTTCAAAGGAGAAAATCTGTTACCACGGCATCATTCCTTGGCAGATGTGTTGCATGCGTTGGAGTTATTCTTCTTATGCATTTACTATACATAGATAAACTAAAATTAAATGTGTTCTTCCTCATGTTTTTAGTAGCTCTGTGTGAAGTTTAAGTGATGAAAGCTTTCAAAAAAGTTAATCAAAGTTGTAATACTACAATCAACAACCTCTAATTAGTTTAATCTTATTAAGTTTGAGCCATGGGACACTGCACATAGTCTGCAGTAACATCAATACTTTATATACATAAACATTAATACTGTTGTGATCCTGGCGTGAGGTTTGACGAAGACAGGTGATTTGACTGTAACCGGCTCTGTACTGCCTATGAATCTATTTCTACAAAACAGGCTTGGGTAAACAAGATGGTGATGAAAGGCTAAAAACAAACATGTTCCATTTCAACACAAAGCATGCTACAGAAGAGCACTAATTGTGTGCCTCACAGAAACACAGTGAACACTGCTTAGGGTGTTGTTGTGTTTCCAATACATGATAAATTTAATTTGCACTTCTTTTTTGGAGCATTTTCTCTTCAGCTTGTATGAACATAAGTTGAACTGCTGCTTCAGAGGCAAACAGGAGCATGATTACTTACTTATGTTGTCTGATGTGTTGTATTGAAAACCTCTTTGCAGGGTCATATTCAAGCATTCCTGGAACAAACAAAAGAAGGCAAGTGTTTTTGGTGTAATTTAGGGACAAGCTGCAGACATGTTCATGCCACATTTCTTCGAATTTGGTAAAATAGTGGTCTACTACGTTATAATATTTTCCATTACAACGAATAGAGACGTTTTCAGACACATTTTATAAAGGATACCATTACCTTTTTATAGTTGTTTTTGTAATAAGAACCATCTATGCTATTATGTTTTCCATTATACCAGCAGTATGCTTGAGGAAAATATTTGTTTTGAATCTACTGGCTTGTATCTAATGGTGGAAACAGAAAAGAGTAGTGCAAAGTAAATGAGGATGAAGCCTTTAGATGAGCCAGACTGGTACAGAGGTCCTCTTTACACCCGTGTCTCATATCTGGAAGCTGGATTATATTTACATCTGCCATTAAACTGCATCTCCATTACAGACACTGAAATCTAATTTCTCGTTCCCTCACCAAAGTGCAGATCGCCACGCAGGTCACTTCTTCTTGTAATATTTACATCCTTTACAACTGACAGTAAATGTCTTGTCTCACTTGTTCCGTGAGTATCCTGTGTATGTGACTATCCGAGCTGCCTACCACCTGTGCTTCCTGGTTGGATCGGCACGCAAAACTTTATTACCATTTATGTAGCTCTTATATGTGGATTGGAGACACATTGCATTTACACTTTGTTGTTAATGTGGCCAGATATATCTCTGATCACCTAAAGAGGTGATTTGGATGATCGTATCTTCAATACTTTTTTGTATCTACTGTATGTGTTTACATACCATCCTGCAGCACCTGGAGGCCTCCGCCACTTATGTAAGAATTTTGTTTATCGATTTCAGCTCGGCATTTAACACAATTGTCACTTTTAAATTATTTGAAAAACGTTGATTGCTAGGACTTGAGGAGTCTCTGTGCTATTTGATTTTAGATTTTCTCTCAGATAGAGAACAAGTGGTTAAAATTGGTAACATGTTCTCTAGATCTATGACCCTGAACACTGGGGGCCCCAGGGCTGTGTTCTCGCTCCTTTGTCTATATACTAATGACTGTCTCCCACTCTGATTCTGTTAAATTCTTTAAATACACGGACGACACAACAGTAGTAGGATTAATTAAGAACGAAACCTGACTGTATGTTGTTTTTTGTTGGCCAGGTTTCATCACTTCAGATTTTAAATCTAAATGAGTCTTTACCTGGTTAAATAAATCACCCAGGATGCATGTTAATGTCAGGTGTAAAGGAGGTCAAAGAGAGTCCTACCTCTGAGCAGGTTTGACAGGAGTGGGCCACAGTCTTTGGGGATACTGTACTCTCCTGTCCCAATATTCTCAAAGAGCTTGTAGATGTTATCACCTTCAAATGGGTACAAACTGGTTGTGATGTTGTATCTGAAATGGAAAGCAGAGCATTGTCCACAGAGTACAGATCCCTTTGATGCTCCAGCTTTACATCAACTCCCATCAGTTCCTCTTTCTCTGAATTACTATATGATTTAGGCAACAGAAAGAGCTAACAATCTTTCATCAAGCTGTAAATTGCTATAATCGTTAAAATAGCGACTGAAATCTCTCACTCCTGTGATACCTCATACAATTATAATGTTGGTGTTTTATTTTTTTGGGGGGGGGGATCTATTTAGCCATTCATTAAGAACACAATGGTAAAGCGAGGCATGTCGAACATATTTGGGATCATTGGGATTCATCTTGTATTGTGAGGATGTCATGGCTCCAAGCCTACAGATATGGCCTTACAGCGTGACACCTGCAGACCAGATGTCAACCTTGAACCCTGAGAAGGTGTCCAGGCCGTTGGCAATCTCTGGCGGCTGGAATGCCGGAGAGCCCTGGCTCGTCCTACACATGTCGTCCTCCGCAAATGGCTCCAGAGCCTGAAGAGGAGAGAGGGTGTATACACCAAGAGAATCCTGATCAGAACACATCTGGAATTTAAGTGAAACGCAAAATTTATTTTAACGGAGGAATTGAATTTTTTCGAATTAAAAAATGTGGTTTGCGTTGTTTTCATGGATGCAGTTCTTAACTTTCATTAATGTCACGTGAAGTAAGATCATGCTTATAACAGGGAATAACACAACAGACTTAAGGTTGATCAAGTTCAATGGACAGAATCGAAGGCTCTCGCGGGAAGCCATTTAGCTAAATAAACAAATCGGCTGAAAAAGATCAGTCGTGTCCAGCTCCTAACATACTGACTTCTGCAACGCCCAGGTCAGAGATTTTGAGCGCTCCATCCATGGTCAGCAGCAGATTCCCTGGTTTGATGTCTTTGTGAACGATGCCCTGGCTGTGTAAATACTCCAAACCATCCAGCAGCTGGCAGAAATAACTGAAGATGAACAGAAACATGACATGCCTTTGAACAGAGATGCTGTTTTGGCCTAAACAAAAAAATTACAGTGTTTTTATCATGGTAAAAGCTATTATTAATATGAAATTATAAAATTATGAAGTACCCATGGGCTTGATACACAGGAAACCTTTTCTCGGGGACACTGTCCAGCATTTCCTGCATCCCACACACACAATACTCCATCACCATATACGTAACACAGTCAAGGAAATTAGCCAACTGAGAGAAATGTTGCCAAAACAGCACAATCTCAGATATACACACAGATCAAAAGGTGCTTTTTATTTCGATAATATATCTATCTGGAGCGATTAGAGACACCGGGCTTATTAAAATCTGTTATTCAAGCTGAATGAAAAACACTTGAGACCTTTTACAAGCCTTCATGAATGCAGACGCACAAGGCTTCTGGAGAGGAGATGAACACTAGGGGTATTTCCAACCCACTGGGGACAAGCAGAGCGATCCGGAGCAGTACATAGCCTGGACTAATGACAGTCACTCTGACACAGAGGGAGACCCTTAGTCACGACTGCATCAGTGGCCTTCTCTCGTCACAAAGTGAGGGGGGAAGAAGAGGGCTCCAGAGAGGAGGAGAGGGGAAAGGAAGGGGGGGGGCGCCGCTGTATGAGCAGTGCCGTGCGCTCACATTAAACAACCCCGTTAAATGACCACTGGAGGGACTTCACGAGTCACGACGACCACGAAACACACACGGGAAGGAAACAAAGGACAGGGTGAGGAGGAGGAAAGTTGTGCATAGAGGGACAGAGGGGGAGAGTCAATACGGCCTCGTCACTTTTTCTGCCCTCATTGCCGGTTCAATCAGTAACACACATTAGGAGTAAATTGGGTGGATAGATGACGCCGCTGCTTTCAGCCGGGCTGGGGCAGGCAGAGCATTTACCACTGTTGAGCCCTGTTCAGCTGGCTGACGTAGAGACCAACACTGACTTCAAACAAGGATGTGGGTGGAGAGGAAGGGTGCTCTCTTTTAATCTGTAATCTGTGTTTTCAGCCGGTACAGATCATATCCTTGACATCAAGTTCTGGACAGGCCTGTACCACACAGACACAAATGTCATGTGTGCCAGTAAACTTCCAACGGCGAACTGAATGACGTGGTTCCCACTATGGTTGATCGACACAATACTGTCAATCAAGTTGATTTAGCTGGGTATCCCACAAGAAATGACGAAATAATGCTGCACAACACAATGATACAAGCAACAAAAGACCACAAAAGGGAGAAAATCAGGCTGCACATGTCAACACTAACCGAATCTGACAACTCTGGCTAGTGTGACTCAGCAACTAAAAGAAAAAAAAATATGCGACTCATAATCAAAAAGTCTAATAGTCGTGTCATAACTGTCTTCTTACTGGTTGAGCAACTCATAATCACTGCTTCTGAGATGTCAACTGCCGTTCCTCAGGGAGGGCACTGAACATTATGACAGACATCATGTATGTATCTAAGAGATGAGCAATACTGGGAGCTGAATCAATTTGGTGATTCGTCGATGTCAAAAAATAAAGGCTTGTGACCGTTTTATGACGTGAGGAGATCTGCAGAGATGATGAGAACACTAACTGGAGAAGAGGTAGGAGGATTGAGAGAAATGCTTTTTGAAGAGACCATGATGCCAAACAGGCGAGGGGTGCCCTCATCTGGAAATGTTCATCAATTACAACACTACAGCATGGGACTGCAGTAAGAAGTAGCCCAGTTCCATGTTCTATATACCTGTATGAATAGCAGTGAATGCTTAATATATCCTCCAGTGGTAGAAAAATATACCTTTCTTAAAGATAGTACGCTATACTTCACACTCAAGTCATTGTGGATTCACTGACAATCATCATCAGGCCTAGTTACTTACACCATGCATTACAGCACAGAACAGAACAGAACAGAAGACTTATGCTAGGTAGAATTTAAAGCATGGTCAGTATAATGTTGGATGTCAAAATCAATCTTAATGTGTTACTGTATAACTTGTTAAAAGGATATATCTTCTGCTTCTCCTCATTATACAACACATCCACCAACTGAATTACATTTTTGTGCCGCAATCTTTGTAGCAGCTGGATCTCCCTGGAAAACACCAGAGGCAAGAAAAGTATTATGCACTTAAGTAAATATTTAGAGATGAGAATTACATGTAAAACACACAAGAGTAAAAAACAGCCAATATAAAATAATGTACAAGACAAGTGCATAGCTTAGTAGATAATTTAAGCATAGCAGCACATGGCCAAACGTTCATTATCATCTCACATACTTTTTGACATTTGCCTCTCCATTAGGGATCCGTCTGAGCTTCTTTTTCTTGAGAATCTTGACAGCTCTCCTGCATAGGGTTTCAGAGTCAAGCATCTCTTTAACTTTGCCGTAGGATCCCTCACCGAGCAGGTCTCCCATTAGGTACTTTCCAATCAGCTTGGCCCGCTTCCTTCGAGCCTGGTAGATGACTTCGGCAGAGTCGATTCTGTGGATGAAGCTATCCATGCCCATTAGCTGGTTCTCTAGGTAGTCCACGTGCTGAAGGTCCTCGGCACTCATCGCTGCACCTCCACTGGTGCAGGGTTTCAGCAGGGACGTCCCTCACAGGTGCCTTCTGTACAGTAAAAGCTGCTTCAAAGATCGTACTTCAATGTGAAGACTAGGTAGTAGTAAATGCAGACTGTTGTAAAAGTAACTGAGATGTCTATCACATAATTATGCGTGGGGGAAATTGTGAATCCCAATTCCCTCTATTCAGCCTACTGTCAGTGATGTGCTGTGTAAGAAGCTCCAGTTGAACTAGTACGGTGGCTTAGAGTCGGGATCTGGTAAGAGTTTGTGGTCTGGAGTTGTGTGAGTGATCTCAGATAGTCATGGTGTTGTTTGCTCATCTCAGCCATGTCCCTGTAAGATTGGAGATTCCCAATCACATGATGTCCGCATTATTATTCTTGAGTTGTCCACTTTGGTGCAAAACCAGAAGCTTGTTGTCCTTAGCTTAGACGTTTATGAAGTACTTGGTACATGGTAGTAAGCTGTTCCTCTGAACAATGCATTGTGTCGGGGACAGCTGCCACTTCAACAGGCAACCAGATATCATTGATTGTTAACTTCCAGGTAGCCCGACATCCCCCTTGCAGGTTTTGACACCAGGTCCCTTGTTCTGTGGGTGGTGAGTGTTCTGGCTGCAATGCTAACACGCCGTTCACACTAACTTACCTCAACGCATGCTGGGTGAACTTCAAAACATTCAATTATACTCATTTGTTAAGCTAACTTATAGCTCTGGTTGAGCTTCAGTGCAGTTTCAATGAAAACGTGTTAAGTTAGCTGTTGCAAGCTACCGGTCGCTGTATGTTTAGGTTTCCAACGGCACTGACAAGTAATAAGCAGCTACCTCTACACTGAATTATGCAAGCTGACAGACATTAATTGGCTGCTAATGGTGGCTACCGGATAGGTTAGCTAACCTATGCTATGTAGCTAACGTGACATCTCCATCTCACTTAAGTTAGCTATAATTATTCCGACTGTTGACTGGGCACATCCCATATAAATGTGTAATGCAAAACTACAGTTGACGAGTAAATGTAAGCTTTTGCTGACTGGTGTTACTTACAGAAACAGCTCGACAGGAGAACTAACTAGCATAGCTACGGCGCTAGAAACGCTTCCAACTTGTTTACATACGCCATGCTTCCGCCGCATGCAAATCTGAATAGACCGCAAGGCATTGTGGTATTGGTAATCACGTGGGACAAGCCACGCCTACACGTTTGTCCGTGGGTGAATTGCTCAGAGGTTTGTTTCCTGCTTAGCCAGTGGATTTTGGGGCAGAGTACGATCCCCATCTAACACCGTGCCGTTTAAAGTATCTCATATTGCTCAGACTAAGCCACCAATTAGCGACGCTAGTAATAGATACATTCATTATATTTCAAAACAAAACAAAACAATACAACCGTCATTTCCAGGACGTTAAAGCAACACATCAACTGCCACCACTAGATGGCAGTACTGTTTTTGTCTTCCAATGCCCTGTTGCAGCCAAACGTGTTACAGGCCTGAGCTGCACACACCTGCCCTGTCAAAGAGATGCACTCACTATATCGGATTTGACACAGTCCACCCTGGGCTTCTTCGGTCTCACGCTAACCCACATCCTAACCCGCAGAGTTCTCCCACTTGAAAGAGTGTAATATGTCTCAAAGATGGGACACAGTAAGTTGTACTCTAATAAAGATCATACGTAAGTGGGTACTCCAAAATTCCCCACCATGCTGTATTCATTTGTATGGTCTCGGCAGTGATGATCCAAACCATGTGAGGAGCTGAGCGGGTCTGCAGAGCCCCAGTGAAGAGGCAGGCCACCCACAGCCACCGCTCACTTCTCTTCTTCTTCTTCTTCTTCTTCATCTTCTTCTTCTCTCCTCCCCTCCTGGGCCGGGCAGCATTCCTTTGGTGCCCTGGGGATCTCCGCTGCTCTGCACAGCAACAGAAGGCAACATCATTCACAAAGACTCAAGATACAACAGCATTTGCTACGTTCACTTCCCTCCACCATCAAAGGGAGAACATAGAAACGGTGACAGACAGATGGGCGGACTGGCATTACTGCATACCACAGAGTGTGAGGAGGTGAACGAGTGCAGGGAGAGAAAAGAGTAGTACTGGTGTTAATGATGATGGGTGAATGGGCTAACCTGTCCATTTTTTGATGGTCAAATACAGTGATAATGCAGATTAACCTGTGACCTCTAGTGAGTCATTATTAGAGACATAAGACTGGATGATATATACTATCATATATATAAAGTGTTGTCCCTTTGGTCAGGTTTTGTTGTAATGCTGAACGAATCCCTTGATCATCTCCAGACGAACCTTCTCCCCAGACAAGCCAAGAAATGGGAGTACGGAGCATGCAGGTCGTCAAGGAGACCACCGCACATGAAATACTATACACACTGTCCCTTCTCACTTCACTCATACGGTATCCACAAAGTGGTTCATAGTATGCAGCCCATTAACCTGACATCGCTTCCTGATCTTGATGTTTAGAGCCCGCGTCTCTCTCCTGGTGGGCCTCTCTTTCTGCGTTTGATCACTGACTAAAGATGGCGAGGTAGATTCGAGTGCTCTTGATAAGGTCCAATGTGGCCTCGTTTATTGAACTCAAGGGCAGCCGCCCTCCACTCCCACTTCTACCCTCATCTCTCGTTGTGAATATTTTTCCAACCACATCTGGCGTGAAATACCAGCATGCATATATGAAACGAGATATTCAATAGAATGGAAATGACAACGGTGGAGAGGTATTGAGTTCATTTACTCAAGTCCTGTTGTTACAGTAAGTGTGTGTTGGGGCACTTTCAAAGTACAGATATATGCATGATATAACCACGAACCCTTTTAAAATAACCTTCCCAAGATGTGAAATATGCTATATTCCATATCATGTATATTTATTTTTCATACTTAGATACAACCTGTGGTAAATATTTGTACTCTACTTTGAAATTAAATTGTGAAAGTATGGCGTTTACTGTTTCCTAGAATGTTCTATTCCATTATCTCTCTTACCTAAGTAAAGGTGTACTTCTTTCACCACTGTGGTATAATGTATCCAGTACAGGCTTTATATATATACATATGTTTTCATTATCCTTATCTTCTCCTATTACATTTTTCAAAACGGCACTATGCTGTTTTAGGACGGGCATCTGAACCTCTGAAACGTTTTAAAAGTCTGTTATGTCTTTAGTACTGAGTAAAAACTAGAAAAACGGGATTCCTGGAACACTACAACTAGAAGGTAACCATTGTGCTGCAGTGGTTCTGCCCTCCTCCACATTTACACTACAAAGAAGCGCCATCGAGGCTTAATGTTGGTTCACTTTGCTTCAAAAGATTCTTGTTTGAAGATGTGAGATTGGAAATAAGTTCAGTGACAGAAGACAGAACGTGATCAACGTTACAGATTTTTCAAATCTGTTTCACACGCCGGACATCCAGGACACACCAGACAAATCAGAAAAAGAGGCAATATTTAGTGACCTGGGCTGCTTCTGACATTTTATATAATGAATAATATATGTTCACAATATTATATTGTATATTATATTGTTGATATATACTTATCAGCAATGTTATTTCATTATAAACAATTACACTTTCACTTATTTAGTTCAATAAACCGCAAAAGTGCATGTTTCTGAATGAATAGAAACACAACTTACTGTGGAAAAAAGCTTCTCCATCTAAAACGCAGCTCTTTTAAAAGAGTATATTAGCCTTTAATTAATTTCATATGGTGTGAAAATGTTTTGTGAGGTCATATAAGTGCCCAGCGTCTGGTGCTGGAGGGCATGGATCATTTCCCGACTCTGGAAATTGAGTCAGAGTCAAACTGTGTCCTGCCCTTGCTTATTATTGGCTGAGAGGATCGCCCATCCCAGCAGCATAATTCCAGCTGGGCTAAATATTTATACAGAGGGGGAACGACATCACTTATCCACAACACATTCATTCACATAAGGGAGAGCTACTTCCAGAGAAGTCAGGGAGATCCACTCTATCCCAGAAGCACATCACTTGCTAATTGCCAGGAAAAGGTTTTAGAACAGTTTTTGTACTTGCCATTTTGTGAGAACACAATGAGCTTTTTGATTTCTGTTTTCGGTGTAATTCTCACTTTGTGTCAAATTGGGAGGAATCCTGCCAATGGTGAGTGGATTTTTGATCTTTTTTTGAAAATGATGACATGAACCCTCTTGCAATTATCATGACACAATATCTTTTTCAGAATGCACAGTCACATACTGTAATGTTTTAACAAGGGACTGACTTTTACCTCAGCCTTTTGGAAATACTGTGTAGCCTACTGTTTCGAACGCATATGTTATTCCCAAACAGAAGAGAATAGGCTAGAATACATTTTTTGATAGTTGATCTACGAGCGAGGACATGCAGGTAATACCTGTAAAAACGTGCTAATAGGTAGGTGCCGTAGGTTGGTGCATTAGTCAACAGGCTTTGGTCAGCCTTGTTGATGGATATTTTAATGGATATTGACTAGAATAAGTAAATCATATGGACAGTAACTCATATATAAGTAAACATATATCTGTTTACTTAAAGATTCCATGAGATGTTCTTAGTCGACCTCTTATGTGTTTGTGCTAGAGTAACGTATCTCTGTTATATGTATGTTTAACACGGCTTCTTCAGCTGGGATGTGCTGGCTGCAGCAGAGTCAGGACCAAAGGTGCAACATGGTGCTGATGAGAGGGGTGACCAGAGAGGAGTGCTGTACTGGGGGCCGACTGGACAGGGCATGGTCCAATACTAGTCTGCCCATGAATGAGGTCAGCCTGCTGGGCTTCCTGGGAATCGTCTCCTGTAAACCCTGCAAAGGTAAACAAACCTTTAAAAAAGACTTTGTTGTATTTGCCAAGAACATCAAGTACAAGAAATTAGTCACCTGTGTATTTGTTTGTACTTATCGCACATAATGCACAAGATTCAGTTTGCTAACATTGTATAGACCAGGCTGGATTTATATTTGCATAGCACATTTATTTTTCGCAAATGGTCAGCAGGGAACAGTATTACTCATTATGTCTAACTAACCAAAGTGTTAGGTGGTGTACTATTCTGCTGTCATTGTACAACCTTAGACACACGTTTAAAATCCTTCCACTGGCCTGAGACAGCTACTGTCAGACGGTATTTAGAGGTAAGTACTGGCAGGTGTAAGATAGGAAACAGGTCTCAGGCAACCAACAGAGCTTACCATTGCTTAGATATGGTGGAGTATAATTTGGCAGACTTTAAGTTGTAATGGACCATATGTCTCTAGTGGTGTCGCCCGGGGTTTGCATACAGAGTGGATTTGATCAGAAGATATGGGATGGTCATAATGGACAATGGGGCTGTTAGGTCTTTTCTTCATAAAATGACTCTTGTCTCTCTCTGAAGGGTTTGACCGAAGCATAGTTGAACCAAGTCATTTGCAAAGTGAGGTGTTTATGCAGTGAGTTCCCTGTGAAGCTTTTTAACTAAATGCAGACGTGGATCTAGGCCAGGCGTTCCATCTAACTCCACCCAGCTGTCCTGAGAAGCTTCCTCTGTCGGAATCTCAGCAAGGTTCATTCAGGTTCACTCACAGATAGATTCTGTTTTCATAAGGAGCACTTGCTCATGTGATCATGGGCCAAAATCGTGAATTATGCTATGTTGATAGGTTCCAGTAAAACCCAGCTACTGGCAGAAAATACACCCAACCACAGCCACAGGTTGTTCTGGTCTGGTCGCGTGGTTTACAGAAACAGACGGGATTATTTAGATGAGTCCTTTGATTGGAATTGAGAACTTTAAAGCGATATAGTTCGTAGCTATGGGACAATGTTATTTTAGATCAGGTCAAATATATATATATATATATATATAATCAGATAAGAATCAGATTATATATATATATAAATATAATCAGATAAGAATCAGATAAGAGTGCTACGTTTTCCTTTATAAGAAATGTATGAATAAGAAAAGTTATTCCTGCAGACTCTGGAAGAAATGCCTGCCACATGACCAGATGTCTGGGACTCAGTAATATGCAACACCATCTTGATAATTTGGCATTCTGTGGGAGGAAAATGTTAGCATCATGACCGTCATGTCACTGAACGTTAAACTGCGTGTCATTATACAATTTAGAGAAAAATGAACGTCTGGTATAAGACCTATATCATGATCGGATTGTAGTCTGATTTCGGCTATCAGGCAGGACCCCTGATTGAGAGCGAGAGAAACAGAGAGGAGAAAGAGAGAAATATATATCCACTCCGGGAGAGGGAGAGAGGGAGAGAGAGAGAGAGAGAGAGAGAGAGAGAGAGAGAGAGGGAGAGAGAGAGTGAGTGAGTGAGTG